>AYEL01074117.1:0-55513 GCA_000484575.1 Olivierus martensii | reverse complement strand
TTAAGAAAAAGTGAAGAGTATATGATAATAGCATAACTGTTTTAGTTAAAAAAAACTCATTTCTTTTGAAACATTTCAATCACGTATCACTCATCTTTCTTATGTCTTATTCATAAGCTCTCATTTGTTTCCTTTTGATCACCCTTTTGCACTCCATACATCTAATTTCCATTGAAACTTCCTTTATGCACTCATCAGCTGTATCAGTCTAGTTGTTCCCTTTTGTCAGTCCAGTTATGTTTATTTTGAATTCTGAAATCAGGATAGTATTTGTCATGCTGCTGATCATCCAGAAGTTGCTTAAGCTGCAGAGGCAGACGGTTAACTTTGGGCCTACTAAATTAGCCCAAATTAACCTAATGCTGAGAGCTATGCTAAACTAACATGCTTTAGAGGAGCTAGATTTGCACCCCCATGGCAAGATTCAAGATTATTTGCCACGAGTTTTTGCAGCGCTGCACTTATATACACCATCCAGCTACAATGATGTGGCTATGATTTGATTTCGATACATTGTGCTACTAATAGATTGTGAAAACTTGCGGCAGGTAATCTCGAATCCTGCTCGAAAAAAAATTTTGTATAATTTATTTTTTCTTAAAATTTTAATTTAAATTATTTTTATTTTTTTGACTGCAAAGAGGGCTCTTTGATTGAACAGTGCCCTGGGCTGTAGCCCATAAAGACCATGCCTAAATCTGCCCCTGATAAGCAAATGGAGAGTGTTTTTTAAAAGTTCCAGATGATCATAAGCATTAACTTCATTTGGTTCTTATTTTTGACCATTTGGCAGAATTGGATTACTAGTAACCCAGAAGATTACCAATAGCATACAATCCATTATCATGAAAGGCATGGATACATTCAAATTCAAATAACCAATTCTAAGGCAGATTCATATAACCAAAATTAAATAGTCAAAAAGATCAAAGGAATTAGTAAAGCATCATTTAGACCAGTGGTCAGCAACTGGCAGTCCCCACACAAATTTTTGGTGACCCATAAAAGGTTGATCATACTTATGTAGCATATGGCTCATATGTTGAATTATTTGAATAATGCATTTTATAATATGAATAATAAATAAAAATAATTTTATAGTTATATTTCGTGATATCACCCTGAAATTTGGCATGAGTCATCAGAAGTGGGGATAACAAATGCAACCTCACACCTCAAATTTATAAAGTGGAACAGATAATTGACTAAGGAAAAACAATCATAAAAGTCACATTATTATATTTTAAAAAACTGACAAGCAGAAGATAATTGACTAAGGAAAAACAATCATAAAAGTCACATTATTATATTTTAAAAAACTGACAAGCAGCAGAGTAATTTACTTCAAACTTTTTATTCCAGAACTAACGTCTTCAGCTCTCGCAAGCCATTCTTGGGTTCACATAAACAGTTACATACAGTTTTTTAGAATTCCTTAACAGATAAAAAGAAAAAGAATAAAGAATCTCATGTTCCATAGAATTTCAATTCAAATTATAAATACACAACTGTAAAATCTACATAATATTTTCTAACAATCAGGTTACTATGGTTACAACCAGTATTTGTTCATAAAATAATATTACTTACAAATACAAAATTTTACTATACTAAACACTACTCATTCTATAATTCAACTTCATGCCTTCATGGCGTACTCCCATGGTTTTGGTATTCCTGTTACTTTTTCGTTTACTAACTTCTCATCCTTTTGTCTTTTCACTATCTCCAATGCCTCTATTAGATATTTATGCTCTTCCCTACCTACCTGTTCTATGATTTTAGCATTATTCCATTCTATCTCTATATTACTTCCATATGCCTCTATCGCCAATGCTGTATTCAAATTTCCTTTCTGTATGTCGTTTTTGTGTTCGTGAAGCCTCTGCTCCAATGTTCTCGTTGTAACACCTATGTATTTCAGGTGGTTGCCATTCATCTGGTCTCTTATCGGTATTTCATATATACCTGCCTGTTCCTTGTGCTTCAGTAGGTCCTTCTCATTTCTTAACGTATTAAATATTGTTGGTAGCCTCCTGGTCGTTACACTTTTACCTTGCTTGTTTGCTAACCTCTTTACGAACTGGTAATCATTCAAGCTATGTGATATCCGTATATATGTGTTCTCGTCCGTTGCGGTTTGTCTGGTTATTAGGTCTCTATGCGTCCGGTTGTTGGACTTTCTCTTAACTGATTCATATATACTTAGAATAAAAAGTTTCTCGTGGCCATGCTCCTGTCCCATTTTAACGATATATTCTATTTCTTTTTTCATGTCCACTTCTTTCATACAATATTTAATGGCTCTTTGGAAGAATGACCTAAATGCGGCTTTTTTATAAGTCATTGGGTCATCCGACCACTTAGGTATAATTACTGGATCATATGTGGGTTTGTGGTATACCGTTGTTATCAAATGTTCGCCTTCTGGTGTTATTCCAATGTCTAGGTAGTTGATTCCTTCCCCACTCTCTTGTTCTATCTTCAGTACCAGCCCATATGCTTCATTCTTGAATTCCTCTTCTAGTCTACTACTATCGTTGTTGCTCGTCCAAATGGTTAGCAGGTCATCGACATACCATACATAGAATTTTAGTGTAGGTTAAAACCTACTATCTATCTGTTTCTATGCTTCTAATAAGGAGCATGGCTACAAGAAACTTTTTATTCTAAGTATATATGAATCAGTTAAGAGAGAGTCCGACAACCGGATGCATAGGGACCTAACAACCAGACAAACCGCAACGGACGAGAACACATATATACCGATACCACATAGCTTGAATGATTACCAGTTCGTAAAGAGGTTAGCAAACAAGCAAGGTAAAAGTGTAACGACCAGGAGGCTACCAACAATAATTAATACATTAAGAAAGAGAAGGACCCACTGAAGCACAAGGAACGGGCAGGTGTATATGAAATACCGATAAGAGACCAGACGAATGGCAACCACCTGAAATATCAATACATAGGTGTTACAATGAGAACGTTGGAGCAGAGACTTCATGAATACAAAATCGACATACAGAAAGGAAATTTGAATACAGCATTGGCGATAGAGGCGTATGGAAGTAATATAGAGATAGAATGGGATAATGCTAAAATCATAAAACAGGTAGGTAGGGAAGAGCATAAATATCTAATAGAGGCATTGGAGATAGTGAAAAGACAAAAGGATGAGAAGTTAGTAAACAAAAAAGTAACAGGAATACCAAAACCATGGGAGTACACCATGAAGGCATGAAGTTGAATTATAGAATAAGTAGTGTTTAGTATAGTAAAATTTTGTATTTGTAAGTAATAATATTTTATGAAAAAATACTGGTTGTAACCATAGTAACCTGGTTGTTAGAAAATATTATGTAGATTTTACAGTTGTGTATTTATAATTTGAATCGAAATTCTATGGAACACGAGATTCTTTATTCTTTTTCTTTTTAACTGTTAAGAAATTCTAAAAAACTGTATGTAACTGTTTATGTGAACCTGAGAATGGCTTGCGAGAGCTGAAGACGTTAGTTCTGGAATAAAAAGTTTGAAGTAAATTATTCTGCTGCTTGTCAGTGCTTTAAAATATAATAGTATTAGGAGTTAAGCAGTTATTCATTAGAGATATATGGAAAGTCACATTAAGTGATGAGACAAACATATTGTGATTGTATAAACTATATTAATTTGTTTTTACATGAAAATTTTTCATTCAGTTTCATTTTCATGTTTATTTCATATCTGGTATTTTAAATATTTCTGTAGTTTTTAAGATTGATATACAGTGGATTCCGCTTAATTGGGACACTGGTTAATGGGACAGCCTCGTATTGGGACAAATCTCGAACGAAAACCAAATTAATAAACTAATACAAAATTTAAACTCTTAATTGGGACAGTAGCAGAAAAGGAATTTTCAATTTTTGATATATTTTAGGGATTTTTCAAAAGTATGGCTACACATGCATACACTAATCTTTGCCAAAATGTCAAGAAAGGATTTTACACTCAAGTAAAATTGCTTGGCTGAATAAAATTAAAAGCCAGCCATTTAATACAAGCCATCGTAGACTTGCTGAAATAAACCAAAATCTACCATAGATGCGTCTCCTACAACAAGAAAATCAACTGTATAAGGAGTGGGCATTACAGAAAGAAATTCCAGGAACATCGAAAAGAAAGCGTGATGGAAAGGATTCAGAAGTCGAAGAAGCATTTGATCAATGGATTTATATAGTTAGTGGGCAAGGCATGAATATCAGCGGCCCAGTATTGAAGACAGAGATCAATAAAAAACTAATAATTATAATAAAACTAATTAAAAACTATTTTAATAAATCATTAAAATAGGTACCTAATTATTATTTTTTTACCTATTATTTATTTATCTAAGAATTACATATTTTATTTTAGAATTTATCATTACTTCATTTAATTGAGACAGCCGCTTAATTGGGACAAAATGGCTTGGCCCGACGTGTCCCAATTAAGCGGAATTCACTGTAATAAAAATTGATGATAAATATTTTTTCGTTTATTATTTTCTCTTAATTAAATACTTATGGGCTGATTATTAAAAATAAAGCTAAATGTGGCCCATAAGTCTGAAAAGGTTGCCAACTCCTGAATTAGATTATTGAAAATCCAAATGAATGGCTGAATCAGATGCAGATTTATTTTTATTTTTTTAAATATTGATGAGAATAGATGGGAACTCTAAAATAATAGAATTGAGAGAGAAATTCTTTTGATCTATTTTATTTTTTATAAACTTCAAAAAAGTTAATAAAATTATAAGTTTAATACTTTTACTTATAATCCAGCACAAAATGCAGTTGAGTAAATGGTACATAGAATAACATTAACTATGAAGAAACGTTTTCGGTACTTCCGTACCCTTTTCAGGCTCAGAATCTAAATAGAATTCTCGAACGCTAACAACTAAATTTGAGAAATAGCGTTCGAGAATTCTATTTAGATTCTGAGCCTGAAAAGGGTACGGAAGTACCGAAAACGTTTCTTCATAGTTAATGTTATTCTATGTACCATTTACTCAACTGCATTTTGTGCTGGATTATAAGTAAGTTTATAGAGTTTTAAGCAGGTTAGTAAGTAATGTTTAATACTTTTATTGAAATTACCTTTTTTACTTTTTTAAAAGTTAAAGTATTAACTTTTATTGAAGTTTATTTATAACTTTTATACTTTTATTATTCCTTTTCTGTGTCTTTATGAAAAATTTTAAAGTTTTGTATATCAGACCATTAGGTTTGTGAGTAAAAAAATGGAAAGAAATAAGTAATTCTCTAAAGGAAAAACAGAAATTGACCATTCCATAAAAAGCTGAGGTACTGAGAATCTTGGTAAGAGAGATTTAAACCATTTAATTCTCTAAGTATCATCTGGGAATCCTATTTCATTAATATTATACAGATAGTCTTGACTTATTATGAGATTCTGATTGAACTCCATCATCATAAATCAGAAATGCCCAAAATTTACAGATTGCTCATTATAAATACTTATTACACTCCATTTTATTTTAATAAAGCTAACAAACACAAAAATATAAGACCCAGACACAAAAAGAATGCATTTTTGTATATCAGACCATTGGTCAGGCACTCAAAAACCTTTGTCAATTGCATTAACCAATCACAGAATTTATTGATAACATTGCTGTCATAGAGACTACATATATTCTGTTCTCATTTTATTTCATATTGAAAATGAATTTTGTTACTTAACAAATCTTAATTTTCTCAATATACATGTATGCATAGATATGTACATGTAGAATAACAAACTGAATAATATAATGTTTTATAATTAAAATAAATAAATTAATAGAAAATGAAAATCATTAGAAATTGAATTTCCTTGTCAATGTTTTTTAGTTCAGATAAATTCACATAAATTACATTGGTTTTTTAGGTACAGGAAGTTATTTTACGTAGTCTATCTTTTATGATTGTCAAGATCTCTAATGTTATCATCATAAAAATGATAACATTAGATGATCTCTAATGTTATGTTTTTGAGCAAATGCTATCATTTGTTCAAAACATTTAATTTTATGTGATTGCAAATCTTACTGTGATTAGTAATTTTCTTTATTTATAAAAATATTCTTGTTAAGTAAATTAGTTTTATTAATATATGAGTCTAGTCAATGATATACTAATACATTTATCTGAAGGAAACTGTTTTCAGACTCTAGTGACTTTTAGATAATTATCAATGCTTCTTTTTCTTTTTTCATATTCTATTTTATGAATGAATTTAACATAATTAATATGAAATTAGCAAGTGAATGAAAATAAAAGTGAAAAATTTTATTAATGGTTGTAATATTCTAAACTGTATGCATTTCCAATAAAATATATACTATTTAGAAATATTATAACCATGAATAAATGGCCAATAATTTTCTTTATTTTTTTTGTGAAAAAAAAAAATCTACCCTCCAACTTACATAAGATTATGTTTTTGAAACTTTACAAATAGTCAAATTTTATTTGTCAGAAAAATAATTTTTTAACAAAAATTCTTGATTTAAAAATTCTTGGGGCTAGGTGATTAAAACAATTGCACATATGTAACATTTTGTTGCCATATTGTTCCCTGATTGAAAATGAGACAATTCCATATGGAATGATATATCAGTAATGTCATATTTAAGATCAACAAACAACTCACAAAAACAAATAAATCAAGTAATATGAAGTTTTAATAAAGTAAACTAACATGTTTTGGACTTATTACTTATAAATACACTAGCTATTTATGCTATATATCTAAAAAAATCAAAAAACATGGAAAATATTCTGTGAAGTCAAATTTACATAAGCCATATATTATTTAAGTTAGAGAGTGACTGTATAAATATATTTTTGAATATGTAATAATTTCTAAGAAAATTTTTGATTTACTGTTATATAATTTGTGCGCACAAAATTTGTAAAATTTAAAATTTTATTTTCAGATATGTTTGGATGGGAGCAGCACTAAAATATTTAAAAAATATTAGAGATGATGACATTATATATTCATCATTACCATTGTATCATACTGCAGGCAGTATTGTTGGATGTGCACAATGTATTATATTTGGAAGTTCCTTGGCAATTAGAAATAAATTTTCAGCTTCAAAATTTTGGGATGATTGCATTAAATATAATTGTACTGTAAGTTTTTTATTGTTTTCGTATTAAAAATATAATTTATATAACAATTTTTGTAAACTTCCTAAGTTATAGTTTTAAATGAATTTATCATGCATTTTAAACAAATTTTTCATTTCAATACTAAAATAATATATTAAATTGAAAAATGTAGTTCGTGAATTTTTCTAGTATTACAAAAGATTATTTTTGGAAAATATCCTCATTTAAGTCCTTTCACCTTGTGTAAAAGGATATAAAATCAGGATGGTTCCAAAAATGCCAACATTATTTGGAAACATATGCTAGAATTCTTATTACTTGGTAATTATATATTTAATTAAACTGTTTTTGAATTTGTATATAGGAATCTTTGAGATGGAAAATTGTGTAAAAAAAATTATATGTTAATTCATTTAAGTGATCTTAAAAGATATAAAATAGTAATTAATTATAAATTATTTAATCTTTCTGGATGGATTTTAGTAATTAGTTTTGAATGATTACAGGAATTCTCTAACTTATGGCAATTCAAACTTATGACAGTGATTATTTATAATGAAAATACATACTTACATTGACCAATATCAATGATTTTGAATTAATGGTAATCAGTCAACTGGTTGACCAATTGGCCTCCAATGTAGGAAGCATGCACTATGGAAATAGTATTTTGTTTAATTCAGAATCCTATATCAGACTTATCAGGAAGAGTCTAGATTTTTCAACTCTCTCATTCATCTGACTGTTGATTCTTATTATGAGTGTGAATGCCCTATGGTAGACATTGAAAATACTCTACTGCTTATTTTCCAATTTGAAGGAAAGTACCTATAAATTCAAAATAAAAAATGTTTGGCAATCTAATCTTCAATGGTATTTTAGTTAAATGCTTTCATTTCAATTCAAAAATATTTCTTGAAATTTCTGCAATGAAATCACAAAGTACTTCATTTATTCAGATCTTATACTATGGAAAATTTTTTTTGATAAATCCAGCTTGTATGCTGATCCCCCTACTATAATGCTTTGCTAATTTTATCACAATATGGGAAAATTTGTTGTTTGACCTGGAATGGACTCCAATATGCATTAATTAATCAATAATTAGGAAATGGTATTAAAAAATAATTGCTTATTTTTGCTAGAAACTTAGGCATATGAATATAATTATACATTCTATTTTTGTTTTTACTTAGTATTTTCTTTATTTACATAAAATGTTGATAGGCATGAGATGTACATTTTCTTTGTTTATTCAAAATTATAGTCTGATAAAAAGAGAAGTAACTAAGCTCAATAGCAGAGGAATAGATTTTAATAGCATATTCTATATGAAGTACTTTTGGTTACCGAAAAGCCATTGTCAGCTTACAGAAATGTAATCAAACAGAATGCAGAATGCAATGCTCAGAGGACATTCTACAAAGTTCTAAAGAACAAAATTAAAAATTTAAATATTAAAAGAAAAATACAAGAGTATAACATTGACAAAGGTACAGAATCAAGCAATTAACTATATAATAATATGATATTAAGATTACAATAAGATTAAATTAAAATTATATATCAATATATTTAAAATTTATTTAAATATATTGATATATAAATAAATATACAAAAAATGTAACAATAAATACACAAAAAAACTTCTGACAAGTCCAGAAAAACTTTAAAATCATCTCATCAGATAACATGGAAAATTGATGAAACATTAAGAGGTCCTTCATTTTTTAAGAAATAGAAACAGAAAATATATTTTTTAAGTAAATAACTCTAATCATTTTAGATAATTCTCAATGCACCACGTCCAAGACTAGGAAAGGTCTTCTGGTACAATATCACTTAATAATAATCTTAAACTTTGTTCTTAGGATTTCTATAGTTTCTGCTGTCTTGCCATTCACATGCTCTGGGAGTTGTCTAATTGCTTTAGCACTACACCAGTCTATATTCAAGTTGCATTTGTACGACCTGGAAGCAAGGACAGCAGAGAGCCTACTTTCAGAAATATCCTCCCTACGTTCTTTCAGCCTATCAGATATGTTTCTATACATTGGAATGATATAAATGCCAGATATTAAGCCTGCACTATAACTATCTTTATCATTCCAAACATAGAATATATTGTTCCGAACTTATGGAATCTCTCCTAAAAGATAGACTAAAATTAGGTTTTTCTTTTGATCTTCTTTTTAACTTTAGCCAAACACTAACTAACTTTAGCCACATGAACATGTATTAAAATGATGGACACAGACTTGGAAAATCCTATGTATGAACTTGTAGGAATAATTGTGCCTTAACTTATTGAGTACCATTGACGTGAAAAGATGTCAAGATGGCGAAAGAAAAAACATTAAAAAAACAATAAAAAGCGATATAATAAAATTCAATCCCGAATTATACAGTGGAGCTATCATGGAGCGGTTTTTTTGTGTTTATTGGGTAAAAATAGGTGCCTCTGGTGGGTCCTAAATTTTCCGATTGCCGAAATTTTCTTTTTAATTCCGTTCTAAATAGAAAATGCGAATGGATTGTATTTGTAGAATTTGGATTATTTTTCATCAAATCATATCAATTCTGCTTTCTATTCTACCATATTTTAGTTATCTTATTTTTATTTTGGGGTGAGATAAATTTATTTTTGAAATTTTAAGCAAAATATGGAATTTTACTATAATGAACTGTAAAATTTATAAAATTGAAAAAATTTTGCCAATAATACAAAAATTTTGGTTAATTCTGTTAAAATAAATATAATACAAAAATTTTGGTTAATTCTGTTAAAATATAGAATATTTTTACTTATTTGGTCTTTTATTGAAATATAGAATATTTTTACTTATTTGGTCATTTATTGCTTTACTTTTACAGATAATTTTGTAAAATACGAGAAAAACGTAATGTAAACAAACCTTGGCAATAAAAGGGGCGTGGCACTTTGTTTTATGATGGCTGGTTGTTTCGCAGGAAATTGCAGCCAAGCCTACTTTCCCGCCCTGCTTGTGGTATTGGATGTAGAGTGTCAACAAGCTATCTCAAGGCCAATTAAAGTAGAAAATATTGTAGCTGTTTATGTAGAATTGTGGATGATTTTCGTATGTTATGTTTTTTGTTATAAATTCAAAAATTTATAAAATATTAAAATAAAAATTATTGAAATGAAGAAAAAAACATATCAATAAACATATTTTATTAAAAAAAATGACAATAGTTTAATAAATTTTTGTCAGTTTTTGACTAATTAATTGACTAACTTAATTACCGTATATACTCGAATATAAGCCGATCCGTGTATAAGCCGATCCCCCAACTTCAGCGTTTAAAAATCGGTAAAAATGCATAACCCGTGTATAAGCCTACCCCACACTTAAAATTCGGCAAAAATTTGAAACCAATAAATTATGTGATTTTTTTTTTTTATTTTTGGTTATCGATATATTAGTGCCATTTACAAAAATAAATATTTTATTGAAACTTTAAATATATACATATAAAATAAATTTTATAATACAAACACCAATATATAATTTAAATTTTATGTTACCGGAAGCGATCAAGCGCATCACGCAGCTGACTCCAAGCTGCATTTGTATAAGTGCATCAGATAGGCAATGCCACGCCGCAACACAGAAATTCTCGACGACAATCCAGCACAACACGCTTACATAAGATTCTTGGATTATTGTCGGAATTTCTGTGTCGCGGTGCATCAGGCAGAGCGGTGTCGCCTAGCTGATGCACATATAAATGCAGGTTAGATTCGGTGGCGTGACGCGCCGGATTGCATTAGGTAAAGTAAAATTTTACTTTACCCAATGCGGATGTTAGGGTGACGTCGCTTCAGAAAATATCAAGTTAACGAATAATAATAAATTTTGATAATTTACATAAAAATATTTTCTTTTTATTATTGTTATTGAATAACTGTTTTCTTTTCTAAAAAATTCATATTTAAGTATCACAATAAAAATTCCATTGGAATATGTCTACGTCACACGGCTCCCAAGAGACCGTTCGAAGTTTTGTTTTCCCTTACATTGTATTTTGTCTAATTGAGTTGAGTTATCGCATTCAAATCTTTGATCGTATTTTAAAATGAATGGATCAGCCTAATGATGACGTCATACATTGTTAGGATGATAAAACATTATCTCAATAAAGTTACGTTAATTTCCTACTTTTGTGCTGAAATTAATTTTATGTATTTAAATAAACTGTAAAAATTTTTTATATGTTTTTTAACAAATTGATCAAATTGAATATTTAAATTTTTAATTTTATCCATGTTTTATGTTACCATTATATAGATATAATTTGAAAAATAATTTTTTATTGACAATGCCTTATATATATAATCTTACACTAGAACTTTCTATGCATAGTTAAAATTTCTTATTTGTATGAAATAATGATTGCTATTTCTTGTTGGCTGAGAAATGGACTGTGATAACTGTTCTTTTTTCTTGAGGACTTCTTTCTGCACAAATATTTTCTCTTGTTATGGTTGGGAATTTTTTAACTTTTGTCTTTTTTTAAAGAAATTGTTTGGTGGAAAAAGTAATAATTTTATTTAACTGCTTTTCTTTCTTCATAGAAAATTCTAAAATGAATTTGTTAGTCCTCCTCAAAAAGTATTCTGTTATGATATTACTAAAATTTCTTGAAATTCCTATTTTAATTTTTAAGTAGATCATTTATAAAACAAATTATCTAAAGTTTAAATCATATTTATGTATGTATTTTTTAAATTTATATATATTACTGGATTTTATTAATTGATTAAGTTTTATATTTAAAAAGTTTGGCTTGATTAATCTCTTATTTTATGTAGTTGAATTACAATAAACTTCTATAAAGGGATAAAACCAAAAAATCCTAATTCTTTCTTTTTACTCGGATAAAGATTTGGATTTTGGTTTTTAAGAAATTTTGATTTTAGAAGGAATCTATTATGAACAAAATCTGGAAAAGATGGATCTTTCCCAGAAAATAGAAATCTAAAATTATTTTTCTTTTCAGGAAATAGTAATTTTTTTTAGAATTACTATTTCCAAAGTATGTAATTCTTAGAATAAAAATATCTAAGGATACATATATATTTATTATTATTTTTAATTTTGTCAGATATAATTACTATTATCAAAGGTTATTTATTTGTAGATCTGTAGGCTATTAAAATTACCATCACTTATTTGTATAAATATTAAAAAGAATTTTTGTAATCTATAAGATTATTATAAGGTACAAAGAGTATTTATTATGAAGTAGATTCAGAATTATTTCAGAATCTGCAATTATAATTTAAATTTCATCTCTTAAATGAGAAAATTAGCTTTCTATAAGTTTGTAGCATTTATTGCATTCTTATATTTCATGTTTCATCATATCTTCAGTTGCTTATAATAGTTTGTTTTGTATTGTTCATGTAATTATATTGTAGTTAAAAATATCTACAACTGAATAGTGTATAAATGTTAAATTTTGTTTTGTTTTGGAAATTTACTGTCAGAGAGATTAACAATATTATAATAGACATATGATAACATAACTATTAAAATCCTGAAATATACAAATGGCACAAGCATTTTAATGATGATGATAACATTAGTGATCCACATTGTCAAATGATGCAAGCATTATGCATATGCAGTAGATTGCAAGTTGTGACAGATAAAACTGTATTGGAAATTATGCCAAAAGTTGAGATTACAATAGGAATATCTATAATATTATCAAAACAAGTTTATTATTCCCTAATTTATTTATCAGCATATTGTTTTTCATTTGCTAATGCCTGAAAACATATGTGCTTCTTACATATAAGCTCATTAAGAATTGATAAAGAATATTAATTTTCTAAAATATGTTCTTCACAAATGAAATTTCGGGTTTGTTCAGAAAATGCTCCAAGAAGTCTCGGCTGGAGAAGCTAAAGAATGACATCACAACTCATGGATATCATGAGACAATGTGATTTGTCGAACAGCTGGACCACCAGCCATTCAATAAATCATGTTGTCTCATGATATGATGTCATTCTTTAGCTTCTCCAGCAAAGACCTCTCAGAATTTTCTGAACTCACCCTTTGTACTTTTAGTATGGTCTTCATATGAAATAGCAATTTTTTGAATGAACATCTCTCCACAGCTGCAAAAAATTCAGTTTGGTCAGGAATAATGGAAATTTCATGTTAGAAGTCTTTTTTAATTCATAAATACTAAAAATCAAGAATAAATTCAAAATAAACTATTGTTTGCTCATCAAGAATAAATTCAAAATAAACTAATTAAACAATTTTATATTTCAATGCATCATTGATTTGAGAGATTATCAGAAGGAAACATCTTTCAATTTTGTTTTCCTTTATGATGATGATCTAGTTCCTTTTTAATAAAATAGTACCTTATTAGGTTCAGTATTACAATATTGGAACAATTCTGTATTCCATTGATTTGTCTTTCTGCAGGTTTTTACCTCTTTCCATGAGTGAAAATTTCCTTGCAAAGCCAAGAAAATGCTGCTGATGCTTCAGTAATGCTGATAGCATCATTTAGAATTAGGATTTTCAACATTGAAGACCATTCTTGAATACAGTATTTGTTTCATAAGAAATTCTATATATATTTGAATTTCAAATTGTATTTATTTAAACTTTATATTTTTAAAATAATAAAGCAAAAATATAATAGCTATGTAAAAGACATTATATATATCTATGTAATTTTATAGATAATAATTTTCATTAAAAAATCTTTATTATTATTCATTTGAATTAAAATATAGGTCAACTCTGGTTTGAGACCCTAATTTTACAAACAAATATAATTTGTAATCCAAAATTGATTTAAGAGCCTTTACTCCAATCTTACAAAAAATTTATTACAAGAAAAAGTTTCGAACTCAAGTAAGGCATTTCTTGTTAATGTGAATTAATGCATAAAGAGTGAAACTGATAACAGAGATATTACATAAGTTGTTTTCCCAGAATATTTTCAAATTTTTAAATATTTTTAGTTATTTAAAGTTGAGTGCTGTTTTATTCTACATGTGTACTGCATTTTGCCAAATTTCAATATAAAATACAGCCAGTTTCGTTATGCAAAATGGTTTTTCTGCCCATAGAACCAGAATTGAACCTGAGTCCCAATTTTCAAAATTTATACAATGGTTCCCAGCTTGGCCATCAGTTTATCCACAATCCAATTTACCTCTCAGGCTGCATGATAGCAATGTCTTACAACTTGTAGTTTCAGATTCACTACTGGATCTGAGAACCGTATTTTCTCAGAAAGGTTCCTAGGTCATTGAAGTAAATCTAACTAATGTTCCACCCTACTACATATAGAAGTCCATGGTTGGTATTGTATGTTCTGTCAATTTACATGGATATATGTGGACATTAGGATGGTTAAATTAGTTTATTAAGCCATCTTTTTGCTTGTGGGATATATTGTATCTGACAGTGGCCATTTATAGAGCCCATCATAGGTTAGCCAACACCCATATAGAGTCAACCAGAAAGTTGAAGGATAGAGGTCAATAAGTTGGCCCAAACCCTTTCTGAAAAACTGGAGATGTGAGACCCAGATTTGAATCTGGTTCCTCCAAGATGGTAAGCAAATGTTTTATCATGCAGCCATCCAAATAATGATAATAGGATGGAATGCAACATAAAATGAGAGAGAGCATTGGTTTTTGATAAATGTTGGAATTAATTATTATGAATATTATTTTCTTGCAAAGAATATTTTATAGAAATTACTAATCAATAGCAGGTATTAAGTTTTATTTGGAACAATTTTTCTTGTTAAATTTTGTTACTTTCTAATCAGAGATGATTAATTTGGCAAAGGCTATTTCAGGGCCTATTTCAGACTGCCCACATCATGATTGAATTGGACAACAAATCTGCAGGGTGAAATGTGAAAGTATGGAGCCTAGAATTGAATCCATATTTATCAGATTGTAAAAGACAGTTTTACTATGTGATGTACATAGTTGAATCTGTATTTATTATGGTCTTTTTAAGAAAATTGCCATTTTTAGGTTTCATTATAAAAATTATTGCTAATTATTGATGTAATCTTTTCATTGTTTATGTAATTAGATGATATATCAGAATATTTCAATGAAAAATGAGTGAAATTTTTGGGCTTCAAAACCACATAATTTTTTCCATTTAAATCTATGGTAATTTAATCACCAATTTATGATAATTTGTTTATAAGCATTTTCCAAGAATATAAATCTCATAAAGTTGATCTGTAAATCCTTAAAAAAACCAACATAATTATTGATATCTGATAAGGTCTCTAACAATGTTGATTGACTTTTTGTAACAAGCAATATCCTACTGCAGAGAACATTCCAGCTGTCTCTCTCTAGTTCTTTTTTTTGACAATAAGAAGACTATAGTATATAGAATTATTGAAAACTAGACCTCCCTCATAGTATTGAATGAGATAGAATTATGATAGATTTGAGGAGATATTTTTCTGATATTTTAATAAAATACATTTTTAATAAATATTAAAAATTATTTTGTATAAAAATTTTATAATTCAGCATCTGATATTAAAATTGAATTTCTGCATGAATTCTTCACTTCTGGCAATGAGCCAATAGTGTAATTCACCCTTTACTTTAAAAATTTTGAACTCAAACATCAAATATGAAGAAGAGAAAAGTATTCCTATGTAAAATAAAAAGTATAATAAATTAATGGAAAGTATATATTTTTAATGAAAATATACACACTTTTTTTTTTTTTTGCATGATTTATATTACATATATTCATTTACTAGTCTTTCATTCACATTATGAATGTATAAATATACAAGTGTATTATAATTTACAGTTAGTTTTTAAATTTATAATTTAGAAACCAATCAGCAGTTCTGGAAAGATCTAATTATCTACTTCTTAACATTTCCCATTATTTGGACAATTAATGATGCTTGATTAAAATATATCATTAATCTGGCTTGTAGTTAAATTATTTGAGATTCCAATTTTAGGTCCTCATAAAATTCTCAGGTTTCCTTTTAATAATGTCTGTTATATTTAAATATTTAAATCTTAAAATAAAAATTGAACTTACCATGTATAATTCAATTTTAAAAATTGAAAAATTTTTCTTTAATTTCATAAAGATAATTCACTCAATACTTTTTAATCTATTAATCAAATCCTACTAAATTTCATAAAAATTATGTTCTAGAATATGATTTTGATCAAATGTCAATTAATCCTTATATTCAATCATTTAAAAATAAATATATAAATTTCTGTGATTTTGAATAAATTTTGAATTTTAATAATTTTGACTATTTTATGTAATTTAGGAAAGAGGTTAATGTTGAATAACTTTGCATTTTACTATGTACATTTTAACTTCATACTAGCAATCATTGATGCATTTTTGTTTCACATACAACTTTCAAAATTTAAAAGTTATTGTAGGAGCTTTATTAAACATTTGGAACCTTAATCTAATTAATGAAAAATAAATGTTATAAATTTAACTTTTAATGAAACCTTGATTTCAATATACAGTTCTTTCATCTGAAGTTGCTTATTAATTATAATCATATTTGAAAAGTAGTACTATAATTATTTCAATTAAATTTTAAATACGCTTTTGATTTAATATTTTTCAAAGTTTTTTCCCCCTTAATAAAAGTTCACAAAACACAAACCAAAAAGTAATATTCAAAAGCTCTTTAGCAATCAAAAAAATTTTTGACTGCTAAAAGGCTTTTTATTCCCCCTACTTATTTTGTAAATTTTCTTAATTGAATGTTTCTCATGAATAAAGTATTATAATTCAGAATTCAGAAAAAATAATGCATATATTTTTTTCTAATATTTTTATAAATAAATAGTACATTTATATTCATATCAACACTAATCAGGGGATTAATTTTTTCAAATTAACCACACCAATTCAGCCAAACTTCCTGTGGTGGACATAGCTTTAATTCAAAAATAATCGTTAGTAAAATTTAATTTAGACTTTGTCCGCCAGGGGAAGTTTGGCTGAATTGATTTGGTTAATAATTATATTCTGTAGAATGTTTGATATTTAAAATGAAAAATAAATGAATTAAAAATTATTAATAGCTAAAGATAGAATATTATAATAAGATATTAAATTATACATTCAGTTATAATACAGTTCTTATCAAAACAAAGAGAACTTTTTTCTAGTTTTGCTATGATGATTATACTACTAATAAAATATAATTTCTAATTTCTTATATGAATTACCAATTAAAAAGAAAATTTTGATTAAAAAAATTGTTTTTTTTTTTTATTTGTTGCAAGCCTATCTTCTTTATAGAGATTTAATAAGTTTAGAAAGTTTTTTTGAAATTTTCTTGTCTAATCCTTACTTCTAAATTTATCTGTTTGGCAGGATTAAAGTTTTATTGTTAAAATAGAGATTTTTTGAAGACATTTAGACAAGAGCTCTAACACAATTGATCTTGAACAATTTTCCCTCCATCATCACTGTTTGCACTTATCTTCTTTCAAAGGCTACTTTCAATGATTTTAAAGTTGTTGAATTTATATTTAACTGTATAACTATCATAGGGAGAAATATTTGAAATACGATGACAATAGATAATAAAAAAGTATTAAAACTACTTGGATCTAAATTATAGCCTATACACTGATTTCCTTTCATTTTTAATCATTGAGATACAACTACAGGCAGGTCAGTTTACAAATTCCTAGTTTTGCAAGTTCCTATATTTATGAGTTTTTTCAAATATGAAATATCAAAAAATTAATTCTAAACATTCATAAAAAGGCATTTAAACCCACAAACATATCTATATAATACAGTATAGTAAAATTTGTTTTGTATAAAAACTCATATGCTTTGAAATCAGAAAACTCAAAATGACAGCTGAGAAGCAGTAGTAATGCATTCTCTGGTTTTATTGGCATATTATGTAAATAAGTTTTATTCTCCATTTGTGTCTAAGATAGTATTTCATCTGCATTAAAGCTCATCTGCTTATCTGTCAATAATAATGAAGAATAGAAATTCTTTAATATGACATAAATAATTTCTTTATTATTATAATTTGCTTAATTTTAAAAGCTGTATTTTCATTTATTTGGATAAATAAATCATCATTTAATCATATACTATTGATTTTGTTGACCTTTACTTAATTTTATTATGATCAAATTTTCTTGTCAAGACATGGGTTTTGAGTTTCCCTAAAAACTGGTCTGATATATGGAAAGCATCACTTTCTTTGTGTCTGATTCTTGCATTTTTGTGTTTCATTAAGTTTATTATTATAATCCATTTTACAGTAATAAATATTGATAATAGGCAATTCATAATTTTTGGCATTTCCAACTTCTGATCACTCCAGTTTACAACAGCAGGAGATTGAACTAAACCCATTGTAAGTTGAGATTATCTGTATTTATATTTATATCTACAATATATTTATGATACATATAATAATAAAAATCAGTGAAAATGATTCAATAAAAATAATTTATTTTAATATTGAATGAAATAAGCATTTAAATAAAAGTAAATTGGTATCAGATTTAAAGAAATTTTTATTACATTATAAAACGTAATAAACAATATAGTTTGACCAGAATAGGATGATCATTTTAATATGTAAAAATATGTGCTGGGAGAAGTTTTATATTATAAGAATTAAATAAAACTTAACAGACTTTTGATTTCCATCTTTAGTTTCTATGATTGTAAAAAAATTTGTTATATTTCTGGATAGATTAAATTAAAATTTTCTTTTAAATGGTTTTCATGATGGCCTTAACTCATAAAATTTGATATGTTATATATAAGGAGCTGTTTGAGGTTGTTCAATGAAATGCTTACAATAGACTAATAGATATTAATCCTAAATTCTCATAATATTTTCAATAATATAATTTGGAGATATTACAAACAAATCCTATTGAATTAAAATTTTAATTTTGGCCACCTTATATTTTATAATATAATAGAGAAGAATATTATATTTCTATATTATTCTTCTCTAGTATTTCCACAAAAAATTTTAAATAAAATCTATCTACTACATATTCTTCAGAAAATTATATACCGGGTGCTTTTCTTGAAACCGAACACTCTGATTTTTGGCATTAAAATACTGTATATAAAAGATTTAATTAATTTTTTAAATAAATATAATAAATTTTATAAATCACGTTATCTGCTAATAATATATATATAGTATATATTTAAAATGTAATGAATTTGATTACTCTTGCCATGTATCTGCAAAATTTTTGTATTCTAAAATTTTTACATCGGTTCTAGTTATAAAGATATATTAAGTTTTACCTGTTCATTTAGAAACACTTTCTATTCATCACAATAAAATAAAAGTAAAAAAAACAACCTTAGAACAAACCTCCTCTACAAGCCTATAAAGTTTGATACACTATATCTGAAACACCCTGTAACTTATATCCATTTTATTTCCGCTTATTGACAGTACAATAATATAAAGTAAAATGCCGTCTGAAACTTAATAAGTAATGAAAGATTTATTTCCTCGATCATAAGAACCAGTTTCACATTATTTAAAAAGAATTTGATATAAATAAGATTTTATTTAAAATGGGCAGATTAGAAAAAATTCAGGACAATTTATATATTATGTTTCTAAGTGGTTATTTCTTATATATGTTTTTATAATGTTCAATGATTAATGACAATTTTTATATAAATTTATTTTTTATGTATTTATGCTATATTTCTTTATATACATAAAAATGAATGAATAGAAAATTTATTAATATATTCTGTATTTATATAAATGCGAAATTTATGATAAAATAATTAATCTGAAATTTTACTAGAAGAGTATATCGTCTTTACTGATCCTTTAGAATTCCCTCTTCATTTAAAATTATTTTATACATAAAAGAAATAAATTTAATAATGCATAATCATTATCACTTGTTCATGGTATAATTGAGATATTTTCAAGATAAAAAAGAACTTTCAATTTATGTATTGTGAGAATTGTTCAAGTTTTATTTAGAGCAGGGGTGTCCAATCTTTTGGCTTCCTTGGGCCGCATTTGAAGAAAAACAATTGTCTCGGGCCGCACATAAAATATATTAATTCTAACGATAGTTGCTAAGGAAAAAAGTTAGTAAATAATGTACTATATATGATATCCATCACGACAAATAAGCAAAAATGTCATAGTATAATAATCTTTGACTTCTATTCGTTCACAATTTTTTTTTTTTTAATCATTGAACAGATCAAGAGGTTTTAATCGCTGAAATAAGAAATATTTTATAAAATGGAAATAAGAAATGTAGATAAGTATTTAAATAATAAAAACTTCATTAACTTGATTATTTTTAGTATAAAAATAAAACAAATTTTTCTTTATTAGTGGGATGTTTGATGATGTTGCGTTAAAAAAGTAATGCGTACAAATAAAGTTGCATAAAAATCTCAATATTTTAAGGAAGTGGGCCGCATTCATTACAGCGCTGGGCCACAGGTTGGACAGCCCTGATTTAGAGGGAATAATTTAAATTTGACCCAATGATCAAACTTTTTTATATGTTCTTCCCGTCCAATTTAAATTTAATTTCAGTCACATTTTCATTTCTATAGAATTGGCAAAAATAATGTAATTTGATAGATCTAAATTTTTCTCTCGTAAAGTACAATTCTCAGTTCAAAGTTCAATATCAGTAAAAATTTTTTCAAGTTTTGAGTTTAATTAAGAAAACAGTTTCGAAAAAAATCAAATTGATTAAAAAATCCAATTTGATATTTTTGTCTGGTAATAATCTCTTAATTGCTATTTTTTAATAATTTTGGGGACTGATTTTTAATTCAAATGAATTTAAATAATTTCTTTACAATTTCTGTTTATGTCAGCTTATTAATTAATTATATAGAGCGCCATATGTTGTACTAATAAGTCTTCACTAGTGTATCTCAGAATTAGCAAAAAAGAACAGATATTCTGTTTGATCAGATTTCTTTATCGAGTTATGTGAGAATTATTATAGTAAATGTTTACAATGAAATGATCATTTCCAAAATTGTATTATTTACTATTGTTTTGTTGGTATGAACTTTAAATGTATTACAGTAAGACCCCGATTAACGCTGCTCCATTTAACGCTGTTTCGATATAACGCGTTTTTTTCGAATTCTATATTTTTTATTGATTCACTTTGACACGGTTTTTCAATCCCTTATATTCACTTAAATCCAAAATCGCACGAATTTGTTGCTGTATCGTCTCGCAGTGCGTTTGTATCTGTGCAGTGCAGTACATACGAAACTGTGCTGTAGTCACAGTTCATATTTATGATCGGTCATCAACAATATTTTACAATAATAAAAATAACGATTATTCCATTTTTGTTTTAACCTGAATGCTGCCACTTCGGACTATAGTTCGATACGGTCAAGATGGCTTACTCTGCCACTTCGAACTAATTCCTTGAAGTTAGAATGTTTTTCTTTCATCGATATGTCATTGTTTATAGCTTACTGCAATCTGATTACTGCTTTTTGTTCTTAAGGCTTTTTTTATAGTTTACTGCAATCTGATTACTGCCTTTTGTTCTTAAAACTTTTTATTTTCTAATCTTAAGAATTTTTTCATAAATTATTTATGGATAAATCAATATTAGCAATAAAAAATGTCTATAATTAATGTAATACAATAGTAATAATACTTGTTACAAAATAAAATAAAACAAAATGGTACGAATATTTTTTTATTTACTGTCCTGTTTCACCTATCCCCATTATTTACGTGTTAAGAAGATCTCGTTTAATGCTGTTTCATTTAGCGCTTGGTTTTTTGGAACGTATTCCCCGCGTTAAACGGGATCTTACTGTATTTATATTTGGCATTTTATATACTGTATTCCAGAAACTTGCTGCTACACGTTAGTTAATTGATCATCCCAATCAATATTTATCAGTTCATCCGAAATCATCAGTTGCTTAGCTTATCAGTTGTACCATCTATTGCTGTTTCCTCGGCTTACCGTTGCTGTATTGTGTATACCTTATTCGGATAAACATGTAGGAAGAAATCTAATGGGGATTAACATACCATTCAATCGAAACAACAGATTTTCGTTTAGATTGAATGGTTTCTTAAAAATAATATTCTATATTATAAAATATTTCTTGAAAATGCTTGTTTAAAAAATGTTAAAAGCTGATATTTTATAATTTATGAAAATTTATTAATAGTTCTTAATAGATTTTTTGATTTTTTTCCTATTGTTTGATATATCCTTTTTGATTTATAGAATATAGATAGAGTATTACGCTATTTACCCAACAAATTTCACCAGCGTGTTCTAGATATTGTAAGCAAAAAAAAAGAAAAAAAGATTATACAGTATATTTTTTGGCAGTGTTTTTCAAACTTTTTGACTGCGACCCACTGCAGCAATCACATTTTGTATTGTGATCCAGTACATGTTTGATAAATCAAAGACAAACTTTGAGTGAATTATTATGTTCATTTTTTCGTTATTGACTAATGCCACATATTTATTTATTATAGACGGCTACATATTTATGTGTAAAGAAAAATATACCATTTTCAGAAAAATTTTATTTTATAAACTGTATTCCAAACATTTTTGTGCATTTTTTTTCTGTTCGTCATGACCCATTTTATTTCGAGATCTATCAAAGGATCGCGACTTGCAGTTTGAAAAATCTTGTTCTATGAGTTGATCTGGCTTCCTTATCAGGTTATATAACACTGTTATATTTCGAGAGAGGTGACGGCATTTTTTAATTAATAATTTTCCGACATATGGATAAGAAATGGAAGGTTTATGTCATTACTTCTTCGATCGCTTGATTTAAGAATACTTTTTCTCATTATGGTATTTTAAATAAATGTTATATCTCATGAAATACAATATATACATATATATTATTTCCCCTCCATTTTTGTTTCATTTATGATTACACTTTATCGTTCTCAATAATAGTTTGAATAATATTTGAAATCATACTTTTATGGAGCTAATTACAGTATCTCTATCTATGGAACAGAAGAAAGGCAATAATAAGATTATGGAAACAAATTACTTTAGGGCTGCAATCTATTGCGCCGGGCCTATTATATTATATTTTGTTTAATAATCTATTTCATAAATAAATTATTAATTTAAATTAATTAAAAAGTATATTAAATTAATTGAATAAAAAGTAACTTTATTAGATATCTTTATACTAGTGTTGAACATCGATGTTCAACACTAATACAGTAAAACCTGTTAAGTTGGATACCTCCATATGTTGAACAACTTTTCCTGGAACTGGACAAAAGCCTATATTTTACTATTTGTCTAAACCTCTATATCTGGATTCCTGGAACCTGACAAAACCCTATATTTTACTATATGTCCAAACCTCTATATCCTGGCCTCTCTATCTTGTATCTTGAACAACTGTTTGTAATAAGATGGACACTGTTTTAATTGGTTGAAATAAAATCTTAAATTTTATTTAAGTTTAGAAGATTAACCAAAATTTAGATTTAGAAGATTAATCAAAGGAATTTGTGAAAGAGAAACTTATCATATTGATTAATCATGCCTTGAGATGGTTGCTGATGACTTATAAATTCATGGTTTACTTATTACTGTAAATACAACACTGATCATTAAGAAAAATCAAACCAAAACTAGCTAAATAGCCAAAAACTAGAATATTTTATTGCAATAAAATTAAAAATATTTGGGTTATAATTGGCTAGTTTTGGTTTGGTTTTTATTTTACTTTTTTCTTTGAGAATTGTGTGCTGTTTCTTCTGCTGTTGTAATTAGTGATCTTTTACTATTCAGATGCCGTGAACTGAATTTATGTTGCATGACAAGAAGTTTCACAATTAACTATTCAGAAATGTTTTAAAAAAGCTGGGAAAGTTTCACAATTAACTATTCAGAAATGTTTAAAAAAGTTGGGTACCCTTATAGAGAAGTTTCACAAATGTTTTAAAAAAGCTGGGTTCCTTATGGATTTCATTGGGAAGGAATGCAAGAGGTCAATAACTTTGACCTAGGAGAAGAACTAAGAGAATTATCTTATGAGAATTATCAACTGAATGAATGAGAATTATCAACTGAAGATTTTACAAATTTTGACAGCAAGCTTGTCCATCGTGAATATGAAAATTGTATAGCCAGTGATTTAATTGAAAAGATTATATCCAGCTCAATTCATATAGAGATTTTGTTGGAAGAGGAACAGAATGATCATGAAACAGTTTTGAAATATGTAGAGGAATTTGAACGATAGGTATTTTCTAATAATGAACCAGAGATTGTTATAAGTATTTTCTAATAATGAACCAGAGATTGTTGAAACTCTATTTAGTTAAAAATAAAATTGAAAATATGTGGATGAAGTGTAAATTAAATATAAAAGAGGCAAACGCAAATAAAATTGAAAATATGTGGATGAAGTATAAATTAAATATAAAAAAAATTGAAAATGTGGATGAAGTAAATATAAAAAAGGCAAATTCTACTTACAGACTTCTTTTCAAATAAATAATTCCTATGTTGAAAGCACTGACAGACTGCAGTATATATTTGATATTTTTGAGTTCTATTTAAAATAATAAAGATTGTCAGTTTGATTTGAATAAATGTTTGCAGCGGTATGAAAATTTAATTTTTGGTATGTTTAGAAAAAATTTTGATTTTATGAATCTCTCTATGTCGGATACCTCTCTTAAGTTTATACATTTTGAAGGAACCAAATGTGTCCAACATAGAGAGGTTTCACTGTATAAAGATTTATAAAAGATTTCTGTCAATTAATATATTAAAGACTTCTGTCAATTATATCACCAGCTTTCCTTATTAAGCATCGTTTTTATAACATTGAGCAATCTATTCTGTATATCATATACATCAATGGATTTCCTTAATGCAAAACTAAAAAATTAAGCAAAGTCATCACCAATTATAAAAAATTCCTTTTATAAAAATATTACTTAACATTTGTTAAGTAATATTACGTAATATTTTTATAAACGGAATTTTTTATAATTGGTGATGACTTTGCTTAATTTTTTAGTTTTGCATTAAGGAAATCCATTGATGTATATGATATACAGAATAGATTGCTCAATGTTATAAAAACGATGCTTAATCAGGAAAGCTGGTGATATATTAATTGACAGAAGTCGCTTAAGATGCAACATTTTACGAAAAATAATCTTTATGCAGTCACTAAACAAAAAGTATTGGCTGTAAATATAAATTAAAATACAGTGGGTGATTGGTTAACGAACAGTTCGGATAACGAACACTTCACAGAACAAACTGTGGGACCCGTGGACTGACCGAATGACAGATCAGCCGGATGGCTGCGTGGTAAAGCTGTGGCTTACCATTCTGGAGGATCCGGGGTCCAATTCCTCCAATTTTTAGGAGGGATCTGGGCCTGGACCATTGAAACCCATCCTTCAATCTTCCAAATGACCAACATCATGGGTGTTGGTCAGTCTGTGATGATGGCGGCTCTATAAGTGCCGCCGCCAGATAAGAATATTCCATGAGGATAGTTCGGCTTAACTACCCTAACGGAATGACAGGCTTAGGCCTTGCGCGCTCGTGGACTTATGGGTAAGGATGGAAGAAACGTAGTTTTCCCGATTAAAATGAACTCGGAGACAACGTAAAACAAATCAAAGATTTATTAAAGAAGGTTAGAGAGAGATTTTACAATTTTTTGGTGTTAGAATGGCACCCATACCAGGTTAAGGTCAAAGATTTTACAATTTTTTGGTGTTAGAATGGCATCCATACCAGGCTAAGGTCAACAGGCTTGGAGATCTCTGATGGCACCCATACCAGGTTGAGGTCAATAGGCTTGGGGATCTCTGCCCTTAGAATGGCACCCATACTAGGTTGAAATCAATAGGCTTGGGAATCTCTATCCAGAATGGCACCCATACCAGATTTAGGTCAATAGGCTTGGGGATCTCTATCACTGGCACCCATACCAAGTTAAGGTCAATAAGATTAGAGATCTCTAACACAGGAATGGCATCCATACCAGGTTAAGGTCAATAGATTTGGGGATCTCTATCATGACAATGCTATTAATCACTTCCGAAAAATCCTGAAGGAGAGAGAAAAGCAATCAATATTGGGGACACATTCTTTATCGGAAAATAAATATAATAGATGAAAATGCAAGACTATGTAATTTCTTACTGTTTTTTTTGGGTCTCCGGAACGAATTAATCTAATTCCCATTAAAACCTATATGGTAAATCGATGATCGGTTAACGAACAATTCGGATAACGAACATTTTCTTGAAACGGATTATGTTCGTTAACCGATCACCCACTGTAGTTACAGTTTAGTTCAAAAATTTAATTATTACAAAAATAATTGCAATATAAATAAAATAATTTTCAGCACTTGATTGTTTTTCAGCATTTAATAAATATTTTGATTAATATTAATCATAATATACAGTATATAAAAATAAACAATTTGTTTTTAACATCGATGGTTTTATCCATGTTCCACATTATACTTCAATCAAAAATACATTTGGATGATATACAAAATCATTGCTTAAAAGTAATAATTTGGAAAATTATGAATTATATTTAATATTAACAATAAAAAAATTAAAAATAATAAAAAAAAATCTTTAAAAATTATGATTTAAGTTTTATGAATTATCCTTGCATTAATTTATGACAAAACTCGTATAAATTTTTACGTTATTTTAATCAATACAAATTTATTGTTATTAAATAGAAAATTTATTGATTTTAGAACTGTAGAAAATTTACGAAGATGTTTTAATTACTACTGTCAATTAAAATGCCAAATCAGACAATGGATAATCTTTGAATATGCTGTTAAAAGTATATTACCATCTATAAGAAGTTTTACTGATGATCTTTATGAAGTTACATGGAATGGTAACAAAAATACTTTTTAATTAATAAATATAAAGAACTTCATTTTTTAAAATTAAAAATAGTATAAGAGATTTAATAAATTAATTTATTTTTTATTCAGTCAACCAACGTGACGGACTAGAGACATGTTTGAATCAAATCAATTATTTGAAAATCCAACCATGCCTTCCTATTCTGTACAGTTATGTTTCACAAAATGCATATGAAAACGGCAATAATTTAGTGTGAGTAGATTTTTTTAAATATGAAAGAAAAGATTTTATATTTGAAAGTTAGAATTAAATTTAGAATCAACAAAAAAGTTAATTTAGTATACACACTCTTTATTTATATGATTATTGACGAAATAAACAAGATAATAATAAAACAAAATAGAAGTAAACAGAATTTATGCTTTAAAATGGATATAGATTTTTGATGAATACAGTATACAGTATATTGTATTTTATAAATCTACAATTTAGACATTACAATCAGAGCCGGCCCAAGGCACAATGCAAGTGATGTATAGTATCAGGGCATCACCGTATGGAGGTGCCTTACAAGATTATTTAGCCACTATTGTCTTTAAAAAAATATAGGAGGGCGTTATAAAAGAACTTTGCAGCAGGACGCCGACTAACCTAGGGTCAGCTCTGATTACAATAGAGCATTATAAATGAATACAAAACAATCGCAACTCATTTTATACATAATAAAATATCTAGAAGACAATATATAATATTTAGTCATGTTTTAACATTGTTTTGTTTTACGTCGCTTTCCAACCATAAGATAAAAGGAAGAACATTCTAATGCCTATTTCAGGACATCCACGACCTTAGTGGATGTCCTGAGATTCCTGTAAAGGATGAGATTCAATCAGCAGGGCCTGAATTCATTTGAAAAAATTTCAAATGTAGAACCCAGAATTAAACCTGAATCTTCAAAATGATAAGACAATGATATAATATGCGATCATCCGGGAGAATATAAAGTCATTCTGACTTTATATATCAATCCGGGAGAATATACAGTTGAAGCTATGTAGTCCGACACTCTGCGAACCATCCCGCCGTTCATGTGAAATTTTCATGTCACAACTTGTCAATGTGCGAGAAAGAGAAACTGACGTAAACAAATTGTCAGTCGCTATTACTAGTAGTTCGTTGCGCAGGCATTATAGTTGGACTAATTTTTAAGTACAGTACGCTCACAAGTGATTATATTATAATTTATAAATTGAATTTTAAATTGATATTTACAGTAATTAAATTTATATTTTTAAATCATATTTTAATTTTTAATTTTATTAATCATGTTTTCCAGAATTGATATTGATGAGCATCCAAGGAGTAATTCTTTTATTGATAATCTGAAAGATCCTATTTCAACAGTTAGCCAAAGTGATGTCTTAAACTTTGAACAAATAAGCTTTCAATCATGTGAAGTATGGATCTTTATTATAGTATAATATTTAAGCATAAAAGTTAATAGGAAATTTATAAAATATTAAACCATTATTAATCTTGTATCTATAGTTTGATAATATAATAATTTAATATAGGATCAATGATAGGATCAAGGTTATCTTTTGGAGATAATTATAATTAAACTTAAATAATAATAATTACAATGTGGATTTATAAACTATAATTCTGATTTGAAATTGGTGTAAACATAATCTATAAGCTTTATCTATATTATATATAGGATTACTTTAATAGTTTGCAAATATGTGTAGAATTAAATAATTTGTTTTTATTTATTAAAAAATTTTTGAAAAATTTAAATGTATATTTTTAAATTTTAGATTGACCTAGCAACCTTTTTAATTACTAGAGCCTCAGCAAATGATATGCTTGCTAATTATTTTTTTTGGTATGTATAGAAATTAATTTATATGTTCATAAAAGTAAAATTTTTAGTTTTAACATAAAAATTAAACCAAAAATTCTTCCATATAAATATTATCTGAAATGAATATTAAATTATATTATGAAACTATAAAAATATATTTTTAGATAAAAAATATTTAGATAAATAAAGATGTGAAATTAAAATTTCACATCTTTATTTATATATTTTGAATGATTCATTTCAAAATTCCTGCACAATTTAGCTAGTGCTAACGGATTATTTGATAAGATCTTATTGCATAATATATTTATATATTTTGAATGATTCATTTCAAAATTCCTGCACAATTTAGCTAGTGCTAACGAATTATTTGATAAGATCTTATTGCATAATATAATGCATCAGGAACCTCGGGAGTTCTGTGGTTATGAATCTGAGTAATAAGTAACTTGAGTCATATTTATGTTTTTTATGACATAACAATGTTTTATTATTGACAATCAATACTTTTCTTCAATTCATTTGCTAGACAATTAATGTCTTGGTCTATATTTTCATCCATATCTGATCTATATATCCATATACCCCTAGGACAATGAAATGAGATATATTGCATGAGATATATTGCAAAACACAAGTAAGAATTAAAATTCACACTTACAGCAAGTGTGAATTTTAATTCTTACCCATATCTGATCTATATATCCATATACCCCTAGGACAATGAAATGAGATATATTGCATGCTGTAAGTGTGAATTTTAATTCTTTCTTGTGTTTTCAACAATTGATTACTTTTTCATGTGTGAGTGTGTGGAAGTACTAGAATAAGATATTATTTGAGATTACTATATCTGATTAATAAATCTATTGTTGTTTTGGATTTTTGTATTGATAATTAAACAAATTTTCATTACTAACTTGTTTGTTGCTTTATTAAAGTTTCAATAAATTTTTTTAATACTTTGTATTTTTGAATTCAATAAATTTTTTTATTATTTAACTTTGCTTTTCAAAATTTATTTTATTTACTAATTATAAGTCTACTAATATCTTTTTGTTATTTATGTGAAGCACGCGGGACTGATTGATGAAATTGACAGGCGTTAGGCCTCGCTGTGGTGAACAGCACGTTGCAGGTAAGGACAGGTGATGAGGCTAGGCTTTACGACACAGAGGAAAATACCTTTGTTCCAATGGAATATACAATAGAATGAGGATGCCACATTTCTGTTCCAAGAATATATAGTACAATTCTGTTCTTGGAGATATGGTTTGAAGATAGGTTGAAGTCCGAGGATTGCACACCAAATTGGAATGAAGAGAACAATCATTTAATTGGCAGAGATACTGTTGGGTTGAATAGGCTTTCCACTAATCTGAAATCCTGAGATGATCACTGGTCATGAACAACTGATGATCTAATGATGACTGCCTTGTAATCTGAACCAAGCTCTTAAATATCAGCCCTGGCAACATTGACCTTTACTTTCACCCTTCTCGGGGAAAAGCAGGATGTTTATCTTTTATTGTTTTAGGTATCATTTTCTCATTAATTTTACCTGACACCTGTGTGTATTATTTCATCATGGCTTATTTTTATAGGGAACAAGAGTCCATGGGTTTGATGATATGATTATATGATGTATTATTGTATTTCTCCTATTAGTGCGTCTCTCTCTCTCTCTCTCTCTCTCTCTCTTCCCCCTCAAAATTCCTTTCTCTGTCTCTTTTTTTTGTTTAAATTGAACACAAAAAAACTGGAGATGTAGAGATAAGGAAAGACACACCACATCCAACCCAAATTCCTATCCCTCACATTTAGTTCTAACACTTGCTCATTACATTTAATAACTGTAAAGTTCTGATTGTTTGTTTTGTCATGAGTGTTAGATTTGTTAGATTATTTTCAGAATATACACACACCACATCCAACCCAAATTCCTATCCCTCACATTTAGTTCTAACACTTGCTCATTACTTTTAATAACTGTAAAGTTCTGATTGTTTGTTTTGTCATGAGTGTTATATTTGTTAGATTATTTTCAGAAGACGTGACCTGTCATGACATTGGATTTACAGAATTGTGTAACCATTAAGTTTAATTAGAATTATTGCTTACTTGGAATGTTGTGACTTTTCAATATTTTTATTTCATTATTAATTTATATATCAAGTTTACTCACTAATAAATCATTTAAAATTCAAAGTTAATACAAATTTCTTAAAACTCTACAAACCTATACAAAATATATTTAAAAAAATAATAGAAATATATATTTTCCTTAAAAATTAGCAAATTATGTTGTCACTCATGAAACTTATTAAAATTAATTTTTAAATATTTTCACTTTATCAATTTGAATAAATGCTTATATTATTAAAGATTCTATTTAGTATAGTTTATTAATATTTATATAATATAAGTACAGTGGTTCCTCGCAATTCGACACTAATCTGTCACCGAAGTAATGTCGAATTGAGAAACTGTCAAATTGCGCGACAATATTTTCCATACAAGACTATGTAAAATAGAATAATTCGTTATTGCTCCCCATCCCACTCCCCTAACGGGTGAGATGAGAGAGATATACTATATTATTTACTTCATTATATGTGTTTTACTATTGTATAATACACTAAATTACAAAATACACTATTTTATACACAACACACAATTTATTAGCCCTTGGATGTTGGAATGAAGTCTTCCAGCAGACACCCTAGCACCCATAATCTTCTCTCTCTGTTGCAAAACGTGGCCACAGTTATCCTAGGAACGCCATACTTGAGTTACATTTTAATTGTTCTACCTTTCTGAATTTTATGTACAATTTTTTTCGTCGTATCTTTGCTCAATCAAGGGTTCTTCTTTTCGGAATTATTCCTCTGGTCAGTTCTCTTTGAACCAATCCTTACATTTCACAATTATTCCCTCTGGTCAGTTCTCTTTGAACCCATCCTTACATTTCATTCAAAAAATAATAATAATCTCTGGTCAGTTCTCTTTGAACCCATCCTTACATTTCACTCAAAAAAAGTTCTCTTAGAACCCATCTTTACATTTCACTCAAAAAAATAATAATTACAAATTTTTTACTCTTTGAACCCATCTTTACATTTCACTCAAAAAAATAATAATAATTATCTCTTTGAACCCATCCTTACATTTCACTCAAAAAATAATAATAATTACCAATATTGAACCCATCCTTACATTTCACTCAAAAAATTAATAATAATTACAAATAGTGTTCTTCTTTTCGGAATTATTCCTCTGGTCAGTTCTCTTCGAATCCGCAAGTGTTGTTCTTTTCGGAATTATTCCTCTGGTCAGTTATCTTTGAATCAACTCACTTGAAAAATAATAATAATTACAAATTTTTTACTTTCTGAAAAATGTAGAATTTTTTCTTCTTGTAAGAATTAAATGTAGAATTGAAAATTAACACAAACAACAAGGGCAAACACTAAAGTAACTCAAAAGGAACTGACAAATAGCAAATGACATCACACAATTCCATGCACACGCATGCACAAACCCGCGAAACTCAAATGTCGAATTGCGGGATGTTGAATTGCGAGGCACTACTGTATTATCATTTATGACATTATAACCAAATGATACATCCACTTTCAGAAATCATCTCCAAAAATCAGAACATAAACTTTTTAACATAAGAGGATAGGTTATCATTTATATTTATTATAGTGTACAAAACTCTTTATATTTAATGGCAAGTTTTTTATTTAGTTCAAGTATTATTAGATACAGATTTCCTGCTTTATGAAAGTTGAGCATTCCTGTAAAACCTTTTGTAAGCTGAAATAGCATAAAACAAAGAAGTAATTTTCATTAATTTATAAGGGGAAAATTGTTGTGTGTTCATATAACCATAAAAGTAACCTTCTAAATTATACCAAATAACACATAAAACATAAAATAACACTAACATAAAGAAAAAGCAGATACTATATGATAAATACACATCATATTTAAAATAGAAATAATGTATGTATATTATAGTTTCACTTGTGATACCATTTATGTTTTCAGTTAAGTTGCCATATTGCACATAGAATATTTGATATCATTCAATTTGTATTTGACAGCAACGACTTTTAGAGACCACCACAGACTGGCCAACACCCGTGATAGGTCAGCCAAATGGTTGAAGGATGGAGTGAAAAATCTCTGAAAAACTGGAGGTATGGATCTGAAACCTAAATCCTCCAGTATAGTAAGATACTTCATTACCACATGGCATTGCAGCAAATATTAATACATTCAATTAATTAATACATCCAATTAAAAAAAATTTGTAAAAAAATAAATATCTTTTCTTGGACAGAAAATGCTACAATAAAAACAAGTAAACAACATCAAAGAATATAAAAAAATTAGAATATGAAGTGAAATTTTATATTATATGTGATTTAGAATCCTTTGAAGTTGAATTATATTTCACACTCCCGCAGTCAGATTTTATTGCCTTTGTTCATGTCCCTTTTCCAATTGTGTAATCCTCCAAATGACCTTGGACCATCCTGGGTAATAAAATCGTTTGGTCTGTTTACAAATAAAACTGAAGATGCATTTATTTTAACTTTGGAAAAAAATTTACAACTGAATGAAATATGATACTCTGTTTATTTACATAATTTTGATAGAGGTATCATATTCATTAAAAATCAATAAATTATAGTGAAAAATAATTTTTTTGTGTGTTAGAAAATAGACACTTTGCCAAAAATTAAAGTTTCATGTATTTGGAAGATTTATTTTAACAAAACAGTGAAAATTTTGCATAATTAACAATTAATTAGTCTGCATACTAATTTGTATTTTTTCACTTGTGATTGGGTTTCATATTATTGCTGCTGGATTAATAACCAATAACTTCATTTATTTGAAAGATTTTGTATACAAATAATGAGAGCCTGACAATAATAATTGTGGGAGGATGAATATCTTTTTCTGAACAGATGAACCAAAGTTCAAGTCAAAAATTTCACTGAATCCAAGCTGATGATTTCATTGTCTTGATGGTTCTCTCCTCTTTCATTGGTGTTCATAGTGATTGGAACATTGAATCTATCAGGGTCAACTGACACACTCCAGGATTCAAACAAACAACTCCAGATGACTGGTTAAGGTGGAGGGTACAATAAAGTTCTGGTCAAGATAGAAGGTGCAATCACATTTTGAACTCATGTTGTATTGATAAATATCATTCTTCTTAACACTTAAAACAAACAGTAATTTTTTTAGCATGGAGAAGTGACTGTATGACTTGGAACTAACATCTCTCCTCTTTACTTATCCCAGTGCTGGTAAAATCCCAAGCAAACAATGTAACCCTTTATTTCATCTTTTTCCTGAAAAGATAGAATGTTTATTAATTATCAACTTTCACTGATGATTCCCCAATCAAATTTCTTAAAATACCTGCTGAATAATAAAATCTTTCCTCTCAATCATTGTATCCCTTATTTATCTTCTGATATTCTGTTATTTAATAGTAAAAATAATTTGTAATAATAATAAAATAATTAGTAAAAATAATAGTTAATAGTGCTTTTTTTTAGTACAAAAGTCTCCTGACATGATGGTATAAAGTTTATCATTTATTTCCTCCTTTGTAGATGTAACATTCCCCTCAATTTCTTTCTCAGTTTTTTTCTTATTTGAAGTGGTGAATGACATTCTATAGCTGACTCAAATTCTGTATCCTTTACACTTGTATATTTAAACAGAATGATGTAAGCCAATAGCTATTATACTTGTTAATTTTTACTTATTATTTCTGTTATTTATTTCATCAAATATTACTAATTATTCATTATTACTGATTGATAATATTAATCAGTAATAACGAATAATTATTGTTATATTATCAAATTAGTAATTGTAAAAATATTGTAAAAATTCTAGTTTATTTTTCAATGTAAAATTACAGGCATACTTCACAGTTATGTTGTCTATGTTCCAGACCATTCTGTAAAGTGAATCACAGCTTTTTTGCATTTGCTAGTGCATATAAAAGCCAAAAAGTATATTCACAATATCATTCATTAATGCCAACAGTACTAGGCCTAAAAACTTTGCTGTGCAGCTGTATATAAAAGCAACAATTTAGTGATATGATTAATATAAATTGTTGCTTATTGTTTGTATATGTTTGTGTATAATGCTATGATTCCATCTCTTTTTTGTAATAATGATGTAAGAGTTTCACTTTTAATCTCTCTGTTTTGTAAGAAGCTGATGTATGCCCTTATTGTGGGCATTTCTGAAACAGGAAAGCTTTATCTTTGCATAAAGTCAAACTTTCTTGTTTAAAGTTGTATATGTTTGTGTTTCCATGTTTGTTTTAACAAGATGAGTTTAGTTTTGTAAAGCAATGCATCATATATTAGAAATGTGCCCATAATATTAGCATTATCAATGTTGAATTTGCATCTATTAAGGGACTGATTATTATTTGTTCTGAAATTTAGATATAGAATATTTTTAAGAATTTATCCACAGTCTTGTACATTCATGATAAAATTGTTAAATATATCTAAAATACAAATTTATTATGTCTAATATTCAAAAATCTGATATATTTCATATTTTTTTTTATATTAAGAAAAACCATAAAGTAAAAAAACTACATTGTTGTATATTTGTTTTGTAAATAAAATTATATTATGCATTTAAATAAAAATTCAATTAAAATTTAAACCAAACTTCTAACACAACTGATACTCATACAGCTATAGTTGACAACCATTACTTTTCATGTTATTTATTAATTATTACTTTTTCCAGTATTAATAACAAGTATTTTATAATAATAAAAATACCTGTTATTAATGTGCAGGCCATGAATTAGCCTCCCGAATGGCGACAAATTTGAAGAAATTCCAAAGAAAGAAGTGATATTGTTGAAACAAATGCGAAAGGAAATATTGTGACATTATTAATGATATAACTTAATCTGAATATGAATCCCATTACTCTTAAGTATAGAAAGAAATTAGAGAAAATCACAGGATACAAACTTGTTTTTAATAGGAGGAACACCCTATTCAATATTTTAAGGAATGACAAAGACAGGATTGATCCCTCCTCCCTCCCAGGCATATACAAAATTCCAGCTCTGGATAAAGATTTTAATCAAGATCTTAAATACATAGGATATACTGCAAGATCACTTAAGAAAAGAATTCATGAGCATAAACATGATATCCTAAATAATGTGACCTCAACAGCCTTAGCCCAGAAAGCCATGAGTAGTGACTTAGCAATAGAATGGAACAAGGCGAAACTATTAATTAAAGAAGAAGATCCTAAAAAAGGTAGGGTTGCTGAAACTCTAACAATATTTAATAACAGGGATGTTAAACCTAGATCGATTGATAAAGTCGATCCTGCTATTATTAACAACGCTTGAAAGTGGTGCAGTAAACGAAAATAACACCTTTCATACGAGTCGCTCTCATTAATTATTCAATTATTAATTTAATGAATATCAGTATTTATATTATTTGTGCAATATTAAATTTGCACATATATTTATAAATTTATTTATTTATTTATTCTTATTACTGATTAATATATACTTTTGTAATTAATACATTACCATAGTAACCAACTTTAAACTTTTATGTACATTCTTTAGAATTCAGTTTATTATTCTGTTAATGGAAGCTGAAGATGATTTTAAAATAAATCGAAAGTGCTTCTTCCTTTTGATTAATTCTTGATTTATTTACGTTTTTTTGTTGTATATATTTTATTTTCCTGCCATAGTGCTAGTAATATTGGAAGTTATAGATTATATTTCTATCAACTCATGAATTTCGCGAGCAATAACAATAAATCGCTGAGAAAGTTTATATCAGGTGTCTGTCGAACAGACACGAATCTGACACCTGGCTCAGTGAACGTTCCAAGAAATAAACATCTTCGTCCTCTCCCTGGGATAAAGGTGAGAGAAAGGTCACGGGTATTTAAGAACTGTGCCGCCTTCAATTGGGACTTGTTTGATTACCTCGCTCATTCTATTGCTGTTCTTCTGCTCTAATGTCACTTGTCTATCTATAACCATTTCCTCCGAAATTCCCGACGAGTTTGAGTCGCTTAACTTATTCAGTCAGTTGTTGTCAGCTTATTCTTCATCTCACGAGTCAACTTTGGTCTTCATTTAATTTTATTCTCCAAGTTCGATCTTACTTGGGAATCATTTGTGTTAGTAATTGCACCCATCGCCAGCCAGTGACTGCCTTTACCTTTGTCTTCCAGCAGGATGAGACTGACACCAGTACCAACAATCTTCCGACCTAAGCCTCTTCACTTCGTCCACACCCTCTCCTTCAATCAACAGATTGGACTAGAGACTTTCTGTGCATGGTGTTTACCAATTTTGTTTGAACTTCATTAACTCGGAATTTGTATATCAGGTACCATTCTCCTTTTGTTTGTGAGACGATGTGTAAGTAATCTCTCCCTCTGAATAAAAGAAGCAGTTGAGATTTACTTCAACATGGTCTTGCCTCTACTGTTTGAATCCTCTCATTACCCATCCTTACCTATAGCATGCCTTCACCGCTTGTCTGTTTATCAGCATCAATCACCACAATATCGATTGATGTCAGATCCGGTGAAGATAGCTGTTTTAAGGTTAACACCTGTTTCTCGCCACTGGTCCCGCGTGATAGAGCCCTATATTAATATAATAGGTATTAATAATTTTTATCTAATCCTAATTCTTATTTTTTTAAACCAAATATGATATATTATTTTGTGGACTATGTATCATTGCATAAAGTCATCATCATTTATTGGTCAATATTTATCTATTTATGGTAAAATTGCTAATAAATGTAACAATCATTATTATACCAAATATGATATATTATTTTGTGGACTATGTATCATTGCATAAAGTCATCATCATTTGTTGGTCAATATTTATCTATTTATGGTAAAATTGCTAATAAATGCAACAATCATTATTATTATTTGAAATGTATTTTATTTGAAATGTAACAATATTTCCTTTAGTTATTTTCATTTTTTCTTAACCTAGATTATCCAGCATATTAAATTTTTTAATTTGACTTTACATACTAAAATTTACCTGTGTTTTTATGACATTTTTAAATCATTTTGCTTTTTTATTATAGGTATTTATTGGTTGAATATGATGATCAAGATAACACTACAAAAGATCCAAAAGTTACTGATATGTACATAACTGTTATGAAAAGATTTAGTCAAACTCTTATAAAGGTATTATTTATGAACTAAAATAGTGATTTAATAGACTAAATAAAATCTAACCGATCTATAATTTATTAATAGAATATTAAATGATTACAATACTGAGACACTAACTTCTTGATATACTAAATCATGCCATGAATATTTATTAGTGCAAAGCTTGTAAATGAAAAGCACTTTTCCCATAGAGGTCGACAGTGACACTAGATGTTAATTAAAATTTTCATTTAAACATAAAACTTAGACTATTTTAATATTAGATTATATTTTCTATATTTCATAGCAAATATCCTGTTGTAAGTAAATAAATTCAAATATCAAGTTCTAAACAAAAACCAAAAAAGTTTAATCAATAGAAATATTGTCAACCTTTTCATAAGGCTTGCTGAAGATGACCTCATGAAAAGGAACAGAAAAAATATATATATATAAATAGTATCGTATTGTCAACCTTTTCATAAGGCTTGCTGAAGATGACCTCATGAAAAGGAACAGAAAAAAAAAATATATAAATAGTATCAATATTAATAAAAGAACAAAACAACTTAAATAACATTCTAAGTTTCAAATTCAGCAGCAAGTACCTACCTGCCAGCCATTCATAAATGTTTTGAATATGTGCAAGAGTTCTTTACTATACAATCATTTATTATACATATAATAATTTTTAGTGATTAATATCCTAAAACACATAATATATAACACAGATAAGTATTATAAGTATATTTAAATACAGTATTAACAATTAATCTTGCATAGATAATGATTGAACATCAATATAAAACCAGGTTGGGCTTCCAATATGGATTTTCAAACTTTATTTTATTCATTGAAGACATCATAGTTATGCTTTGGGAAGATTTTATGATTGTATGTAAGAGTCATCTGTGTTGATTAATGAGCATTCTTTTCCTTATCCTAGATAAATGGATTCAACTATAGCTGATAATACTTTTTAATATATATCATATAACTGTTTTGTAATTTTAATTGAAATTTTATATATTTTTTTAAGTTAATAGAATAAATATTGTTTTTTAATGTAAAATTTCAATGACTTAAAAGTTTCTTTATTACAGGGTAATACAGAATATAGATTAAGACGATCTTTATTAGCAAGGCAGCAAGCATTTGTAGATAAACTAGTGATGTTGATGAAAACAGTAGCCAGAGAAAGTGGAAATAGAAAAAAAAAGGTAATTTTGAAAATTGTTGTTTATGAACAAAATAACTTAATTTTTATAATTTCAGATACACCATATTTATTATTTTTTGGTTGTTGCAGAAAAATTACTTCTATTTAATAACAGGATATAGATCTACAATCCTCTTATTATTAAGGGACCATTACACTAAAATTTGACTAAAAATGGCTAAAATATTGATTTCTTGAAAATTGGTATTATTTAATCTGTATCTCATTTACTATCAAATAATATTTGTAATTTTTTGAAGAAAGCATAATTATGCTTTTGAAAAAGTGTAATTAAACTTCCATTTTGAGAAAAAGCAATTTAAAGTTTCAAATATTTTGAAAAATTCTTCAACTGAGGAAATCAAATATTCAAAAACTATTTGACATAAAAACATGAATTTTGGTATATAATTTCTTTTAAAACTGTTAAACAATAAAACTAAAATGTTTTCAATTTATTCAATAAACTTTTTCAGTTAATAAATCTAATATAATCTATTCGAAAGAATTGTTCTGAGATTAAACGAATATATAGAATAACTAATTTAAAGCAATTATTACATACTTACAAGAATCATGTATAAATTTTGAACTATAAAATACATGTAATTGTTTATATACTTATAATTCAGCTGTTGAAAATCAGATCCAGCATTGAAAATTTCACTAGCATTTCAAGCCTATTCTTAAGCCACAACAAACTATCAATAACACTAACTTGTTTTGTTTCTATTCAGTAGTATCATATATGCTTTCAATACTACCTGATATTCTCTGTTTCAATGCTTATAACCCATACATGTTCATTCCATTAATACTCGAATCTGTTTTAATTGGTTTAGTTGTTAATGATATTTCCCTAGTTTTGTCACTATGATGTTTCTGTAATTTTGTACAATCCTTACCTAAAGACTATATGGAACTTCTGCTGGAATATTTTTTATGTTCGAAACCGATATTTGTTAGATTTCTGTATTTCTATCATTTTCTGTAGATAGTTTATCATTGCACAGCATAGAGAACAACACATTTTCTTTTCTTTTTGAGAATTCGTATTGCTCTCTATGATTTTCTTATTCTTTCTTATCGGCTGTTTTCCATTCTGTACAGCTAAACCTATATCTATCATAAAAAAAAATTATATTTCTGTCCGGTTTATCGCAATTAGTATATTTAAATTTTCGAGTGATTATAATTATGCTGAGTGCATAACTTCAAAGCTAGATTTACTCCTGTTTCTCTCTACGTAATAGTGAATACAATTCTACGGAAGCGCGCCTTGTAAGCTTCCAATTTTTTACGGATGCTAATGTAGATCGCTTTTAATATGAAATGTTATATGGAATTTATTAAACAGTTAAAAAATATTTGTAAAAATTGTAGAGTAGAACTTATATACATTCATCTCATAATGCATTTCTTCCGCTTGTGCCCATTGCAGTTCAGCTGAGATTATTTCTCTATTTCCTAACACATTTTTATAATCTTACAGCTCCTTCATTTTTCGTAGAGTTAACCATTGAGAATGTCCTATTGAAAATACATCATTTTAATGTACATCACATCACATCATTTTAATGTACACCTATTGAAAATATCACATCATTTTAATCATTGTAAACATCACATTTTAATCATTGTAAACATCACATCATTTTAATGTACACCTATTGAAAATATACTTTACTATGCTGAATTTATTTTTGTATATAAGATATACATTTTTTTTATTGAATGTTGATGAAAGTTAAAAGTTCTTCTTTCTTATCAAAAATGCAATGCAATAGTAATATAAACTAATAGGAAATATCCATATTATGATCTTTTTACAGCCATAAGAATCTTGAATTTTGAATGTTTTAGTATCGCCTTTGCTATCATAAATTTATGAATTTATTTACATCCAACTCAAGTATAATATTTTCATATTTTAATTAAATGGACACAAGTATAAGAATAAATATTGTCCAAAATATATTTTACAGATATAATTATTATTTATTTATTTTGATGAGTTTGTACAGAATGACAGGACATTTTACGTGAATTATATTTTTATAATGCGTAGTAATGAGAAATTTAATATAGATATAAAGTATTCCTGAAAATTATTTAATAAATTTAGTTAATTGTGTGAAATTATTATTTTTTCAGTAGTGATATCTAATGCCGCTCCCCAGATGGTGAGTAAATCTCTTCTTATTTTCGATGTATTTGATAATCCATATAAAATACTCAACTCAGATAATCTGTAATACTTCTTTATTATTGATTATATGCAAAAAGTTTTCGCGAATATTGATATATTCAGGAAATTAAATAATAAATTTCTGAGAACAGAATATTCTCTAAAATTTATCTTTCCACAAGAATTTTGTATAAGCAAAATAAATTGGAAATGGCTGTACTTAATTAATTGTTGTATAATTTATACGTATCAACTTATTCCAATCGAAAAGAAATCCAGAAAAGTGTATTTGCGAATTAAAAAAAATTGATTGCTTATTATTTGAGGAATAGAACATTTTGAACGAAATTTTCGATGTATATAGCTAATTAAATTCTATCAGCTCTCTCCTTTTTTCATTAATTTCTTCCTGCTTACCCTTAACTAAAGGGGATAAGCAAATTGAAAAATTTCCAAATTAGAATGTTTCTTATAAAAGCTAAATTAGGCATCTAGGATTTCATAGTTAACCACATTTGAATTTCCATTTTCTTCTGCATTGCTTCAATATTGCTTTTTCTAGATGGTCTAGATCAGGGATCGGCAAACTTTTGAGATGGAGGAGCCAAACCTGTTCCTCACAACAATTTAAAAATTATTCAAGAGCCATAACTATACTTTTATAAATAAGGAAAATTTAAGGTAATATTATAACATGTTATAATATTAATTATATCTTTATTAAATGAAGAAATAATTCACAAAAAATTGCTCTTATTGGTTTTAATCAATGTGAGCAATGAGCTTGCATTTCCTTAGAAAGTTTCTGTATGTCCAATTTGTAGCTAGTCGTTTGAACTAATGACATGATTCCAAGTTATCATCAGTAATTTGGCTCCTCGATTTACATTTAATGAAATTATGTTATAAAACGATTGCCCACATGCATATGTAGATCCGAAAATATTGAGAATACCAAATGAAAATGTTTTCAAAGCATGATATGAGCCTAGAAGACTATTCCAAATATTGAAAATCTTTGATCTGCCTGCTGAAGGTCTTTTATAGCAGTCTGCTTGTGTTCTGAAATCAGACTACATTATTCTTCTTCTAGTTCCTCTATGATAGTTTTATTTTCATTTTCAATTTTACTTCAGAGCCAAATGTATGTATCTAAAGAGCCGCAGTTTGCCAACCCCTGGTCTACTGTAGATGGTCGAGATAATATTTTTAGATTGAATCTACCATCTTCTCAATACTCTAATTTAAAACGTTTAATATATGTTTATATATCGAATTGATCTCTCATTTTAAATTTCTCTTCATTTATTTATCAATTAAGAAAAGAAACGATTAAATATTTGTAAAATATTAACATCATAAATATAACACCCAGTCAGTTTATACTGTATCTAACTGTACCATGTTTTACAATCTGTCTTTAACTATATAAGATGAAACTATATTATAACTAACTAATTGTTAATAAATCTATTCTTATCTCTCAAATGATAAATAAGAGAACATATATATTTTTTCAATCAAAAACATCTAATATATAAAATCTTACCCAAATACAATACAGTGAAACAATTCGATGTCCCGCAGTTCGACATTTGAATTTCGGGGTATGGCCCACACACGTGCATGGAATTATGTGATGTCATTTGTTATTTCTCAGTTCTTGTTAGGCTGCTTTAGTGTTTGTCTGTATTGTTTGTGTTAATATTTAATTCTACATTTTTCAGAAAGTAAAAATTTGTCATCCGTAGTAGTTATTATTTTTTGATTGAAATGTAAGAATGGTTTCAAAGAGAACTAACCAGAGGAATTCTGGAAAATAGAACATTTGATTGAGCATAGAGAAGAAGAAAGAAATTGTAGACAAAGTGCAGAAAGATAGAACAATTAATATGCAATTTCGCTTAGGCAGAGTGATAACCTACTAGAAAAAATAAAAAGATCTTATCGACTAGTCTAACTTAGAAAGTAGTCCGATTATATTTCTGTCTAAATTTCAATGGATCAGGCATTAAATTATAATATAAGACTGAACATGGTCATATAGAATAGCATTCTATATTGTCAACATCTATATCATAATATTTGAACATAAGGTGCATCCCAAAAGTTTAAAGAATGGGATTTTTTGGCTGGTGCAATTTGTTTAATTATTTCCGAATGGAAGTTGCGTTAAAAGACGAAATAATACATGAGAATACATTGATTTATGCAGGAAAAAAAATTATATTTTATTATTTAATTAATTAGCAACAAAAACATGTTTTTGACCTGTGTCAAAAGTTTAAAGAATTTTAGGAATCAGATGAAAGCTAGGTTTTTAAAAAATAAAGTTAATTGTGTTGAATCAAACAATAATTACATGTACACTAATTTGCATAGTAACCGTTTTATGGAATAAAATAAAATATTTTGAAAATGCCGAAAAAATGTGATTTCTCTGGAAGAGATTGCAGAAATCTGGCGAATGAAGGCTGCAGGCAAGCTAGTACCTGATATTGCAGCTGAATTGGGTCGTTCAGTGTCTTCTCTATATAAAGTAATTAAAAACGCCAATAATTATGACAAGAAGCCACGTCCAGGGAGGCCAAGATGTACATCGCAGCAAGATGATCGTCGGATAGTATGGCTAGCATCAACCCAACAGCTATCGCTGTCAAAAATTCAACAGGTAATTGGTATAAATGTCTCTAATAATACTATTCACAGGTGAATTCGACAATGTGGGTATATTGAATATGCACAGATGGCAAAGAGGCCACATCTCACTCCAGTGCACACAGCCGCACACCTGGCCTGGGCAGAGGAACATCAGAATTGGGATGACCAGTGGGTAACCACAAACTTTAGTGACAAGAAAAAATGGAATTTAGATGGACCGGATGGATGCGCATCATATTGGCATGATCTTCGAACAGAACCGCTGTCAATTTTTAGTCGACAGAAAGATGGCGGAGCTGTTATGGTTTGGGGTGGCTTTTCTTTCAATGGGTGCACTGAATTAGCATTTCTAACTGGTAGACAGAAGGCAAGTGACTATGTAAGAGTCCTCAATGATTATTTATTACCATCTGCAGAAGGTTTGGCTGGTCCTAACTTTGTTTTCCAGCAAGATAATGCCGCCATCCATACGGCAGGGTCAACAAGAAAATGGTTTGAGGCAAGAGGCATTACTGTAATGAAGTGGCCAGCCAAAAGCCCTGACTTGAATCCTATAGAGAATCTTTGGGGGATCCTTACCAGAGCGGTTTATGCAAACAATCGTCAATTTTCTTCTGTTAATGAGCTGAAAATGCAAATCATTAAGAGCTGGTATGATGTTCGACCTGAAATTCATCAAGATTTGGTAATGTCAATGAAATCACATATGTGTAAAGTGCTTAAAGCAAATGGAAGTTACATCTATTAATTAATTTGTTTTCAGAATATTATTTTGTATATTTTCATACAGTTATGAAAAATTCTTTAAACTTTTGACACAGGTCAAAAACATGTTTTTGTTGCAAATTAATTAAATAATAAAATATAATTTTTTCCCTGCATAAATCAATGTATTCTCATGTATTATTTCGTCTTTTAACGTAACTTCCATTCGGAAATAATTAAACAAATTGCACCAGCCAAAAATTCCCATTCTTTAAACTTTTGGGATGCACCTTAGTCTATCCAATAGAAGTCAAATCTCTCCAAATATGAAGACATATTACGAAAGCTGCTTCCCAAATAATCTGAAAAACCTTACCTATAGTCTTGACAGATCCAATGATTTCAGATGGCACAAAACATTTTGTATATGCTGAAAACACATATTCTGTTTTAAATCGCCACGCTTTCCACTGAGGAAATTAAAACTGAGGACAAAGTATGTTGCCACTTAAAAATTCTGCATTATTACAGTTTCATAATACCGATTTATTTCTATGCTAATTATCCAATGGTCAATATAAAACAGAATATCCTAATTTTCTGTTATATTGAATATCTATTTGGAAGAAATTTTTTAAAGTATTTCCGTAATAAAACTTCTAAGAAAGCTTCGTTTAATTCATTTAAATATTTTGTTTGTTAGTATTATTTAAAAGTTGTGATTTCATGCAGTATATGAAGTTACATGCCTGTTTCTCAAAATTGCATTTTCAGTATCATATTTTTTTATCTTTATGTGATGATGACTATGAATTAAAACAGAAATCACAAAATATATATATTTTTGTTTCTGCTCTAATTCATGGGCATCATTCTTGCGTACTTAAAAAAAGAAAGATATTTGTATCAAAACACATTATCGATACTATTTAATTCAAAATTTGACATCCAAAATTTGGAGTAAATTTTACATTCTCAAATTTGGTTTGTAACTTGTCGATTTCACTCCCATTTTTCGTAAGAAACAATCAATAATCTATCATAATATAGAAGAAACAAATAAGTAAGTAATACGAACAATTAATCCATAATTCCAAATCCGAGTAGTTTCTTTTCAACTTATCACAAATCTTCAAATGGAGAATGTGATTTTTGCTTCCATACATCTCAAGTACTTTATGGCAGTGAAATATATACAGTATATAGCTATCATAATTACATATGGAATAGGAGAAGATGGGGCAAAACCGGTTATCTTGTCTTTGAAGTCAAATATTTTTTTTAATTTGAATAGAAAAATTTTCAAAATTATGTTATCTTCAATAATTGTTAATCTGTTAGAACTATGGGTTTTTATATCAAAAGTATGATTATTCCGGGGTCTGGAAAATTCGTCCCCTGCATTTCGCCTCCGACAATTCGCCTCCTACATTTCGCTTCGAGAACGTTTCGCCCCCAGGACATTTCGCCCCCGGATCATTTCGTCCCAGGAACATTTCGCCCCCAGGACATTTCGCCCCAGGATATAAAAGTTTTAATAAATAATTATATTTTAATTCTTATTGATTAATTTGTTAAATCTAATCATTTCAAGTGATTTAATTTAATAGATAAATCAATGCAAAAATTTAACTGAAAACTATCATAAACATTAACAATAAGTAAAAATTTTATTTTAAATATCAATTCTTATTGTTAATTTATTTAATCATTATCATGAATCATTAGTAATTCTTATAAACTTAAATATCATATAAATTTTTCAAATAACACATTTATTTGTTTTAAAGATTTTATAATTTTTCAATATTTTTAATTTATTAACATTTCTTTATATTTCTTAATTAAATCAATATCAAATGCTTAATCTGGAGTGTCTCTCTCTCTCTGTTGTAAAAATATTCTATTTTCATCTACATTATCATTACATTGATAATTGGATAGATTATCACATACATCGATACAACTATTTATAGTTTAAATAATTCAATATATATACATTTTCTATATTGTTGTTATTATTTAGTTTAGCTATCAGTAAATTAACATAATAATCAAAATTATATATATTTTTTTAAGTTTAAAGCAATGTTATAATTTTGTTTTTATTACTTTTATCATTTCTAAGTCAACATCTTATCATATCTTGTAATATTATAGATTTTAATTTTTTTGTTGTTATGTTTAAATAATTTGCTATCAAATATAGAAGGTCAAATTTTTATTCAGAAATTCAATAAATTAAAAAAAATACAAAGGCCAATGAATTGTACCTGCTTGACTTGTGACTTCCATCATTTATGATTATTCTCATAGTGTGATAAAATCTTTAAAATTCCAAATACACTTATCCCTCGATTTGCACAGTACTCAATTTGGTTTTTTAAATGAAAACAAAAAAAAATTTTTTGGGTAAAGGGTTTGTTATTTGTGCATTATGCCATTTATAAATTAAAAGAGTATCATATTGTCACATTTTGTGGATTTAGGAGTTCATAGAGATTAATAAAGAATGAGTTTACGAGTTCATAGAGATTAATAAAGAGTGAATACAGTTATATTTCGTATAGTAGTATTCTATTTATATTAATAAAGAGTGAATACAGCTATATTTCGTATAGTCCAATTTATTACACAGATTAATAAAGAGTGAATACAGTTATATTTCATATAGTCCCATTTATTTACACACAAAATAAACTAATCTTGTTTCACTATAACTAAATTCAATACAAAATCTGATAATTATATCATACAACACTAATCTATGTCTTTAATTTAGAATAACTCTCAATTCTTCTTAGTCCACTTTTGCTTTCATAATTTATTGCTCACTATTAACTTTTACTGTTCAAGTCTCACAGTTCAGCTAAACTCAACTCAGGCTTGTAGTTTGCCTATTTATACAATTTTATTGTTTTTATTTGTACGGAATATTGTTAATTTGTTTTTTTTCTGTACCGTATTCAGTGTTAATTAATGTTTGTGTTTTCATTTTCAAAAAAAAATTAAAAAAGTATAAGCATTAAATTGTATCTAAAAATTAATGAACCAATCCTTTTTCTTTAATCTTTATCTCATTTTACACGGTTATAAAGAACATATCCTTGACTTTTCTTTAGATTGATTTACACGGTTTACATTTAATTGAACATATTCTTCTATTTTGTATGAATTCTGCATCTTGTTTTTCATAGTTTTGGTTTGCACAATTTTTCCAGGAATGTATCTATCATGTAAATCGAGGGATGAACGTAAATTGTATATTTATATCTATCATTTTCAGTAACTCATGGCATAGAACTCTCAAATCATTTAAATATTGGAAAGAAAAATATCAGTCAAATTCACTAATTGGAAATTATTGTTTGAATTAAATGCATCCTTCCCAGCTGCTCTTCATTTATAGTTATTTTTGTGTATTATTTTTTTCTTTCTGTTTTATATATATGTTACAGGACAAATCCAAATTTAGGAAATACTAGAATTTCTTAATCAAAATGAGAACATATTAAATGCATCCTTCCCAGCTGCTCTTCATTTATAGTTATTTTTGTGTATTATTTTTTCTTTCTGTTTTATATATATGTTACAGGACAAATCCAAATTCAGGAAATACTAGAATTTCTTAATCAAAATGAGAACGTCTTAACGCTGGTCAGATATTCTAGTATTTCCTAGGCCAAACTCGAAATGCTGAACATTTCTTATTCAAAGTCTGGAATTTCTAGTTTTTCCTAATCAAAACCCAAAGTGGCAAACAGTTAAAACAAAACTCTTCATTTCTCATGTATTCCACTCAGAGTTCAATATTTGCCAGTAGAAATTTCTTTCTTTAGAGAATATCTGCAAGGATAAACAAATCTCATTGAGGAAGGCTGTAATCTGTGCCAGTGGAAGTATGTACATAGGGCTAAATCTGCTTTAAATGCATGAAGTATTGTGTATCTAAATTATGTTTGCACAAAAAGAATAACATTTTGTGTAATTCTAAATGCCACAAAAAGCTTACCTTGCAAAAATCAATAAGAGGTACCTAATTATGTTTTTCAACTTTTAAAATTTTTTCTTGTATTTTATGTTGAACTTTGACTAATAAAAATTTTAAAATATTTGTCCATAAAAAATAAAAAATTGGCGATTTCAGTTCTTTAAAATAAACCATGTAATGAATAATGAAAACTTCTTACTTTAGTTATTAAATAAAAGCAACCAATAAGCTAACTCAGATATTTTATGAGTAGTCCATGTTTATGTAACTCTGTTTTTATGACGGACTTTATAGTTAGTATTTTATTATTATTTTTTGCTCTATATCTAAATTTCGAGGTTTGATGATTATTGTAATTGTTGTAATGTTATTTTAGAAATGTTTTCTCGTGTTTTCTTGTTAATGTGTTTGGAAGGATAACTTTCCACCTGCAGCTTGTTGATGTTAGGAACTGGTCACTGTTTGGTTCCTGACTTGGTATGATGAGAAAGAGGGAGAGAAACTTCTCTGATCTGTGTATTACAACTGAGGCAGGCTACGTGGATAACCGAAAACATTTTTGATTAAACAATTTTTCTTACTCATTTGGCTTATTGGTTGCTTTTATTTAAACCATGTAAATAATGAATAAGCGTTACCTTTATTTTCAATTTGTCTTATTTCATTTTCTCAACCAAAATAACAATGAAATTGTTATTTCCTATCAAGTAATAAAAATATGCATCGTTCATTATAATAATGTTTTTAATCAATTCATGTTTTTAATTAATTAATCAACAATTTTTGTATTCATAGTATTACCATAAATACAAAAAATAAAAAACATAACTAGATACCTGTTATTTATTTTCGCAAGGTAGGCTTTTGTGGCATTTAGAATTACACAAAACATTATTCTTTTTGTACAAACATAATTTAGATATACAATGCTTCATGCATTTAAAGTGGATTTAGCCTTATATACATACATCTACTGGAATAGATTTATAAAAATTTGTTTACATATTTGTTTCCTCAATGAAATTTGTTTATCCTTGTAGATATTCTGTAAAGAAAAAATTTCTGCTGGCAAATATCGAACTCTGAATGACATATTTGTTTCCTCAATGAAATTTGTTTATCCTTGTAGATATTCTGTAAAGAAAAAAATTTCTGCTGGCAAATATCGAACTCTGAGCAGGAATACACAAAAGCTGCTGGCAAATATCGAATTCTGAGCGGGAATACATAAGAAATGAAGAGCAAATATCGAACTCTGAGCAGGAATACATAAGAAATGAAGACTTTTGGTTTAACTGTTTGCCACTTTGGGTTTTGACTAGGAAAAACTAGAAATTCTAGACTTTGAATAAGAAATGTTTGGCATTTCAAGTTTGGCCTAGAAAATACTAGAACGTCCAACCAGCATTGAAACGTTCTCGTAGGAAATTCTAGTATTTCCTGAATTCGGGTTTGTCCTGTAACATATACAAATTGGAAAATTCTAGTATTTCCTGAATTCGGGTTTGTCCTGTAACATATATATAAAAAAATTTGTTTACATATATTTTCTGTTCTTTTCTTTCATCTGAATGTTTGTTTGTAGATAATAAGTACTAAATAAAATATATATTAAAATTTAATTTAGTTTTCTTCTATTTTCATAATTAATTTTGATAGTTAGAGAATAAAATGAATTGTCAGAAACAGAATCATAATCTTATGCTGTGTTATAATTTACAATGAATTGAGTTATGATTATGATGTTAAACCCAGTTAAGTCAACATTATATATTAGATATTCATAGAAAACACAATCTGTGTTCACAATTAATAAATATTCACAAGACAGAACTATTTGCAGATAGCACTATTCTGCAAATAGTACTGTGAGGACCCAAGGTCGGCCCACCACAAGACAGAACTATTTGCAGATAGCACTATTCTGCAAATAGTACTGTGAGGACCCAAATAGGACGAAATTGACAAATTTATAGGCAACATCGGGTGAGAGGGTCTCTGTTCCAGCTGGGTCCAAAGTACTTCGGTCTCTACTATCTCCCCAAAAGAAAATAAACATGTTATGAAGTAAACTGCACAGAACTCTGACATCGTGCAGGTGTTCGGAGGGATTGTGCAGAATTATTAGACAGAGGTTAGGAGGTCGCCTTCCCTAGGAACGGAGGGGTTGTGCAGAATTATTAGACAGAGGTTAGGAGGTCGCCTTCCCTAGGAAAGGGGAGAGATATATTTGTTTATCTATCGAAAGTGTAGAAGGAGAATCTGAACAAAGAAAGGACAGTTGGTTCCAGCCCGCCGTATAGGACAGTTGGCTCCAGCCCGCGGAAGAGAGCAGCAGTTGGTCCTAGCCTGCCGAACAGTTGAGTTGATTCCAGTCCGCTGTAAGATACAGTTAAATCTCACTTGACGCTAAAGTCAGTCTTAAGGTGCAAAAACGTAGCCGAGTCTATTTTAAACACCGAGAAACACAAGAGACAGTTGGGTCGCTCTGATCCTCATGGTTGTTCTTTGAGAACTCCTACCTGTACAAAGTATCTATACAGACAAGAGAACTGTGGACAATAATCACGTCGTATTGTCGAGTGGTGCCAATACCGCCTCCCTTCGATCATACGCCGACGTTGGTGAAATTATACTGGACTGAATCGTCAAAGTTCCCAGTAAACCCTGCCGCCGATGAGGTTCCGGAGAATAACCGCCGACATTCATCGAAAAAACGAGTGAACGTCGAGGTTGACCTACCGAAGAGATTTCTACACAACCTTGAAGGTATTGTCCTTCGACATAAATTGTCGGGTCATTTATTAGTAACCAATTTATCTCTCTCTCCAATAAAAGAAGATGTTTGTACCTACAAACATAGTCTCAGTGTCCGTTCTGTCCAGCCTCTCATCACCCGTCCTTACTCGCGTCACACGCCGCTCATAGGCTATCCGCCTGTCGGAGACCGCTTGTTAACGACTTAGCGGGCTGGCGGGCCTCAGTACTAGCTTGTGAATATACACTATATAGAGTAATTTGTAATTTTTCTCTTTTTTCCCATTGACCTTAAACTTTTGTTTCTATTCTGGAATAATACTTTTTTCTTTATAATATATTAAATATGCATATTTTCTGCAAGATAATAGAGGAATTAGAATTAGAATGAAAATTACATATCTTATAGAAAGAAAAAATAGTAAGAAATAACATGCTGCTTATACATTTCATGAATTTACTGATAAAATAAACACAAATAACAAAATTAATCTTAACAAAGAAAAGTTTGTTTAATAGGACTGGCAATATTTTTGACCAGTTCACTTGAAAAACATTGTTAGTGTTATTAAATTTAATTTTCTCAATTCAAGGCTAAATTTGTTATTTATATTTATATATTTATACATTTAACAAACAATAGAAATTTTATAAAATGTAAATTACTATCAGAAAAACATTACAATTTATTATATTAATCAATAATAAACAAAGTATATCACTCTTAAGAAAACTTTACACAGGGGATTAAACCATTACTAATTATCCAAACGAACTAGCCAAACTCCCCCTGGCGGATAAAGTCCATATTAAATTTTTCTAAACGATTATTATTTTATTAAATTTAAGCTACGGTGCCATCATCTGTTGGATTAATAATTAATTAATTAATTTAGAATTTGGAACTAAGGTGACGCCATCTAGTGTTAAATGATTAAACAATAATTTTTAAATTAATTTTCCCGAAATAAAATTTTATCACCGCACCGGACTTGAACCGGGATCCTTAGGTAAATGCCCCAATGCCTTAACCGATTAGACTACGGTGACCTATGATAGAATTCCACTTCGGGAAGCTTATATATTGATTACATGGAGACTTACTCTATCGGACATGGCCGAAACTATCACTCCCAGGCGGGCTATCTAGGTAGCCACAGGCCCTCTTGGCAAACCTGGCCAGGCAGACTTGGCTCAAGTCAGATATCACTCTTAAGCAAACTTTACACAGGGGATTAAACCATTACCAATTACCCAAACGAATCTAGCCAAACTCCCCTTGACGGTGCCAGGGGGAGTTTGGCTAGATTTGAGGTTGCTAGGTTCGAGTCCGGTGCGGTGATAAAATTTTATTTCGGGAAAATTAATTTAAAAATTATTGTTTTATCATTAATCACTAGACGGCGTCACCTTAGTTCCAAATTCTAAATAAATTAATTAATTATTAATCCAACAGATGGTGGCACCGTAGCTTAAATTTAATAAAATAATAATCGTTTAAAAAATTTAATATGGACTTTATCCGCCAGGGGGAGTTTGGCTAGATTCCTTTGGGTAAACAAAGTATTAATTTTTAAAGCCAAAACTGAAGAAAAATTATTAAAAATTACAATTATATCAATTGAAGATGATTTAAATTGATGTTCCTAAATTTCTTCTTAGTTGAATTTAGTCAGGAAAATACTGAGATTTGTTTCAAATTATACAAGATGTTTCTAATGGTTAGGACAAAATCAAATCATGAATTTATTATATCACATTATTAAAAAAAAATTATAAAAATAGACTCAAAAATGCTGTATTATAGTAATTTTTTTTCAAAAATCATAAATGTGTTTAAACAATGAAATAAATTTAAAATAACAAATATATTTATATTTTGTTATTTTTTTTATTTATAAGAACTTTTTCATTATTTTGATGAAAGAAATTCATGGTTTGATTTTGTTCCAATCATTACAGAACACACTATATAAATTTAATAAGTAAAATTGAGGAAATACCTGATAATATAATAATCAAACATTTTAATAAATAAGAATTTTAAAGTCAATAATTAAATCTGATCATTTAGTAAGATTAATGTTATTCTTGAAGAAATGTTTATCACTTCTGTGAGTAGTGTATACTCATATATATATATATATATATGTGAGTATATATTTTTATCCAGTTTTTTTTCTTCAGGCTTCTTTGCTGTTCAAGAACATAATGTTTCTTATTGATATTGAATTTTTTAAAACTACATTTATATGAATAATTTATATTACTTTGTAAAGTTTTTATTTATTAAATTTAAAAAGTACTCTATATAATTTTATTTTTAAACAGATTGAAAGATTACAAGCACTTTTATCTGACCAGGAAGCTAATAAAATAAATTTTACTAGTTTTAAATCACTTCCATTGCCATTAGATCCAGAAATTAAAATAAAAGGCATTCTACCTAACAAGGCAACTTTATTTAAAAGTGCTTTAATGCCTAGTAGGCTGACATTTTTAACAACAGAAAACACAGAATATGTTGCTATTTTTAAGCATGGTGATGATTTAAGACAAGATCAACTTATTTTACAAACCATAACATTAATGGATAAGGTATGTATATATAAAATTTATTTCTCTCTGTCAATAAGAAAAAAATATATCTGGTAATAATACTCAAAAGCTCTTTAGCAGTACTGCTAAAGGGCTTTTGAATATTATTATATTATTGGTTTGTGTTTAGTGCAGTCTCATTGAACTTTTACTATAATATATCTGGTACATTTGTTTCTGTACTTATGAATATTAATACATAAATATGTCATTTTACTTACGAAGCAATTTTATCAGCACGAGTGAGCAGACCAAATATTAATGTACTGTCTATTAAAAATATTTTATTGAGTAATGTTTTCGGCGTTAAATCGCCTTCATCAGCTCAAACATTAATACAAACTACCATTTATGTTCTCGAACATCGAATGCCGTCATTACAAATCAAATAACAATATAGTGTTTTTCTTTTTACATTTCAAAATTTAAAAAAAAAAAATAAAAAAATTTAAAAATTTTTGTTTTTCTAACTTGTAAATTTAGGTTTTAAAGTTTTTTAAATTTTTTAAATTTTGAAATGTAAAAAGAAACACTTATATTGTTATTCGATTTGTAATGACGGCGTTCGATGTTCAAAAACATAAATGGTAGTTTGTATTAATGTTTGAGCTGATGATGGCGATTTAATGTCGAAAACGTTATTCAATAAAATATTTTTAATAGACAGTACATTAATATTTGGTCTGCTCACTCGTGCTGATAAAATTGCTTCGTAAGTTTAAAACCTATTAGAGCAGTAAATAGAAATCCTGTATGTCATTTTATTTGCAAATATTTGAAAAATTATGATAGCAAAATGGTCTAGTAACAAATATATTTTTTAAACTACTAAATTATTTAATCTGTTGTTATAATATTTCAAAAAACTGCAACCAGAATTTTCATGTCTAGAATTGGATATTTTTTCAGAAATTCAAATATAATACACTACTAATTGATCCAATATTGTATTTAGTACTTTGAGCTTGATGTAAGAATTATAAATTTTCAGGTTACAAACTTTTCAATATACAAAATGAACTTCAGGAACATACATAACTAAGGAAAAATATATATTTAATTTTAACAAAATACATTGGAAATCTTTATTTTGTAATATGAATAAAATGTTTTTGTAAACTATTTTAATATTAACAAAAATATAAAATAATTTATTATAATT
>AYEL01074116.1:0-114011 GCA_000484575.1 Olivierus martensii | reverse complement strand
AAAGATATTTTTAATATATTTTTTTAAAAATAGAAAATGTATATTTTAAATAATAATAATTCATTAATAATAATTTGAATAATAGTTTTAATTTATAAATTTTTCCATTTAGCTCTTAAGGAGAGAGAATCTTGATTTAAAGTTAACACCATACAGAGTTTTAGCTACAAGCAGCAAACATGGTAACTCCTTAATTTTTTTAGTCTCAATTTTTTTTATTGGAACATAATCAGTTAACTACAAGCAGCAAACATGGTAACTCCTTAATTTTTTTAGTCTCAATTTTTTTTATTGGAATATAATCAGTTAACAAAATATGCCTAAAGCATTTTTATCAGTAAATTTTGAATTACTTTTTGAAATAATTGGTATAAATTTAAAATTTTTAAATTTATACCAATTATTTTGAACTTGAAGATTTTTAAATGTTTGGCTAAAATGTATTTCTATGAGTAAGCAATTGAAAAGCATATTCTATATCAGAATTGTCCAAAAGGCGATCCACTAAGCCATTTTGTGCGCCCCACGAGGCTTTCATGATTTGTGATACAATATTACTTTTTAATTTTTTTTCACTTTTATTTATTACTTTTTTAAGAGATTAATAAAAAGAATCCTAAAATTAAATTATATTAACTCAATTAATTAAATTTTTGTTGTTATATGAGGACAGATGAAAACAACGACATAACTATCGAATGTAGGCCAAGTTGTAGAGAAAGGAAAAAACACATGTTAACTGTAAAAGACAATTCTTTATTCTAACAGAAAGGTTTCTGTACATTAAGGGAAGGACTTTTTTAAGAGATTAATAAAAAGAATCCTAAAATTAAATTATATTAACTCAATTAGTTAAATTTTTGTTGTTATATGAGGACAGATGAAAACAACGACATAACTATCGAATGTAGGCCAAGTTGTAGAGAAAGGAAAAAACACGTGTTAACTGTAAAAGACAATTCTTTATTCTAACAAAAAGGTTTCTGTACATTAAGGGAAGAAGGCGGCTTTGCACCAGATGTGACAGGGAAATAGTATCATAAAACTTAAGTGAGGGATTGACTCACTACTTGGAATGAGGGTTGTTCCAACAATTTAAGAAAACAATTTCTGTTATGACGTGTAGAAATAATGCTCAATCATATATGCACGAAAATTCGTTATATTTTCCTTATAAAATTCGCTATATTAGTCAAAAAAATTAAAAAAGTCTACCCAAATGAAAAACTCACCAATCGTCCTAGTACAGCCACCTCTCGTTAGGAGCGCTGGTGTTCAACGCGACACAGCATTCCATAGAAGTTGAAACGCTTACCTTATAAGCGCTTTGGAAATGAGTGAGAAAAAACGTAACATAGAAAATTAAAATCGCGTTTAATTTAATTTAATTTTTATTTTACCCTATGAGTTCGTTGCATTTGTGAAATGAGTGAGAAAAAACGTAACATAGAAAATTAAAATCGAGTATATTAGGGGTGAGAAAATGGCTTTTTCATAACAAATCACATGGGTAAACTGCTTTGTTTAACAAACGTTTTCCCAACTTTTGCGATTTTAGTCGGAAAGTACATAATATCAATGTTTGGCAGTACTTATTTGTGTGAAAGTGCATTTTCTAACAAGAAGATAGTTAAGAATCAGTTCAGAACCTGCCTTGGAGATGCTTCTTTTTTACATAGTCTGCAGATAGCTACAATGGGAATGGATGTAAATATCCATTCCCGTTGTATTTAATGTGATAAATGAGGGCAGACAGCAGCATTTACAAGGGCTCTTGTAAATGCTGCTGTCTGCCCTCATTTATCACATTAAATAGGTACATACATACTTTTATTATATTTTTTAACTGTTTATATTTTATAACTTTTTGTTAACATGTTTATTGGATGCAATCTGGTAAATATAATTTTGTAATAAGATTTGTTAATCTGGAAATAAAATTGGTTTCAAAATGCGTTATATTTATGAGTTCTATTTGTTGAGACAATAGTGGTATCAAGTACCAAAGTCCATCCTCCTTTTTATAACTTATCTCTAGTAAACATGGCTATGGCCCTCCAGTTCATTATAATTGGACAGCAGTGTTCTATATCCATATTTATGGTTAAATGTATTTTTGTGTTAAAATGAAGTTTTATCATATAGAAATTCTCTAGTAAACATGGCTATGGCCCTCCAGTTCATTATAATTGGACAGCAGTGTTCTATACCCATATTTATGGTTAAATGTATTTTTGTGTTAAAATGAAGTTTATCATATAGAAAATCACAACAATTTATACAGTCAATTTTTTCTTATTAATACACTATAGCAAATTATATATTGATGGATTCATGCTTAAGAAAATTCAAATGGTGGTAAATTATGCAATAACATTCAATTGTCAGTATAAACACTGGCTGATGTCACTGTATAATTCTATAACGATATGTAAATTTTTGGCCACCCTAGTTCAAAAAAATTTTATATTCGACTTTATATAAAAACAGAAATTAGAAACAATAATAGCATTAATGAATACTTATAAAAATACAAGTGCAAAATATGCATTTCAATTGCTTAATGGTATAAGTATGTTTTAGCTAAACTTTCAAAAATCTTCCAGGTCAAAATAATTGGCATAATTTTTAAGGCATAATACCTAAAAATTTCAAAGAATAATATATAAAGTATTTGGAATCTCTTGTCCATTTTTCATCAATGATCTTTTCTAATTCATATTTATTTTTTATATTCTAACAGAGATATACTATATAAAATAACCAAAGTGTTCCGTAAAAATTTCAAGATTTGTGAAGTGTTCCTCATAGAAAAAGTTTGGGAAACACTGCTCTAGACTAGAGGATTCTAATAAATATAAAAATTTAATTTAAATTAAGTAATATTTACATAATATATCGTTTTGACAGACAAACGTCCTGTCTGACTAAAATCGATCATTTTTGATACAATTGATTGCCTAGGATTTTATTCAGATTGGACGACATATAGATATATCAGGTGTATTTCCCTAAAATAAGCGAAATATCTTCATTAATATTGAACAGATAGTATATCGAACCGATATCAATGATTTTCGATAAGTCTGGTGCTTTGTTGTGACATAATAATAAATTATATGTGACTTTTATAAACTGGCTGTTGTAACAGATCGACAGATGGACAGACAAACCTTATATCCGTTTTATTCCATTTAAGAACGGAAATCAAACCCACCATTATTTGGTAACGCTATTCAGTAACCTTAATAGTTTTGATTTTTAACTTAATTCGTTACAAAATTTCAATCAGTTACACAACCCTCTTGCGTATATAATAAGTTACATATAAGAGTAAAATACTGTATATACTTTCAGAAGTTTTCCTCGTTTGTTACGGTATCTGGGTCAGTTTTTATTAATTTATTAGACAAAACAATTTCATACACAAGTTCAAATTAAAAATATAGATATGTCGTCTTATTAAATATAAGGTAAAAAAATAATAATAATCGAGTGTCTTTATCTATTTTTAATATTTTTGGAAGTAACAACTTAATTATGAAGAGTTACCAAACTGATGATTATTTAACCGAAATTATGCAGTATTTACTGCATATTTTTACATTAATGTCTAATCGTATAATTATACTAAAGGATACTTTTTTATTTAAGAAATTATTATTTTTTATAACAGTTATATCTAAAATGAAGTTACTTATATTACAAATATATACTTTTTTAATGATAATTAAATCTTTGTCAAATTTTTTATTCAGTCGGAACGACAATCAAAAGAAACCATCCTGTTTTCTCGTCTCAAAAAGTTGTTTCGACAATCTACATCTATAATAATTCTTAATTTTATAATTCCGGGAAAATAAAGGAATCATATATATTAATAGTCAAACGTGGCTGCTGGCTGGATGTCCCTTTTTCGATCGAACCACTGTATCGATTTTTATAACTAAGGTATCATTAGAAAGGTCTAATTTTTGAATGTATGCGATAGTCAAAATTATTTGTTGTTGCTAATAATTTAAAAATTAAGGAATAAAAATTAAATTGAAATTATAGTTCCTCAAAAAAGATAAAATCTGCAGATGACGCTGTAATGTAATAATGGATGCCATTTTATGATTCCTTCTTGGATTCCCTATAGGAGTTTGGAGGTATTTTTGTATCCGATCTATTCCCTACACGAGTTCGGAGGTGTTTTTGTCGTTATATATATAGCGTTATTAAATTAAATCACATGATTATATTTCCGCTCATTTATATGAGCGGGTAATTTCTAGTATCATAATATTAGTCAAATCACATTTGATAATATTTTAAAAATCTAATCCTATTATAAAGTGATATCAAAGAAATTAGAAGTAGCTCACACAGGTTATTATTATTATTATAATACATCAATCTGGGCACGGAGTATCTCCGGGGCAAAGTGCTATGTCGGACACGAGTCAAGACATAGCTATTTGTGATGGTTAATTGTGAGTTAACTAACTATCTGTGTCACTGCTGAGAAACTTTCTTACTATGTTGCATATATTGAGTAGTGATGTTTTTGAAGTGTTACGTATATCTTGGGATGTAAATCTAGTGTTTTGAGGCTTTTGTGAAAGGTGTGAGGGATTACTCCTGTTGAGGAAATAATAATGTACTATAACTACCTTTTGATTTCCCCAATCCTGTGGAGGAGAGAATGATGGGTACTGTGACTACGTTTTGCATTCCCCAGAGATACTTAATTTCTTGTGAAAGTTCTGTGTATTTGCTAATTTTTTGGATGAATGCATCCTGGATGTTGCCCCTGGATCTGTGTGTGTCGGGTATTGAGATGTCTATAATGTAGGTAACTTTGTTTTGTTTATCTATGAGAGTGAATTTGGTCTGTTATGATATACGGTTTTATCTGTTAAGATTGTTCTGTCATAATATATCTTGTGTGTCGAGTTTTCTAAGATTGTCTGGTATGTATTTGTAATAAGCATGAGAGTGATGTCTGGTCTGTTGTGGCGTATGGTTTTGTCTGTTAGGATAAGAGTGATGTCTGGTCTGTTGTGGTGTGTGGTTTTGTCTGTTAGGATTGGGTCGTTTAATATGGTTGTGAGTATGTTTTTTTAAATTTGTGTTTGGTTGCAAGCTTTTGGTGTATTATGTTTGCTACTTGGTCGTGTTTGTACAGGTAGTCTGTTTGTGCAAACAGCTTGCAACCCGACGTAATGTGTTGAATCGTTTCGGGTGCTATGTGATATTTCCTACATGGTCGTTTGTTAATATCCGGGTGCAATGTGGCATTTCCTACATGTGTCATTTGTTAATGTGCTGTCTCTCAGTATGTATTTTCTGTAGTTTTTCGTGTTTATTACCTGATCTTGTATTGCTGTTATAAACCCTTCTGTTTCTGCAAATAGATCCCCCCTGACTAACCAGCTTTTGACGCTTTGGCGTTTATTATTATTATTATGTCAAGAAATTTCTAAGGAAACAACGAAAGAAAATTTATAACGAAATATAGCTCATAAAAATTTATAATGATAAATTCATTAATCTAATAGAATAAATAACATTTCAATATTTACACGAATTGAGATAACAATATTATATCGCAGTAAAAAATTTTAAATAATGCGTTGGATAGATAATTATAATCATATTGATATAAATATATATATAGAATATATAGATTATTCTATATATATATATTACATTACATATATCATCTAAATAATCTATAATCTCTTTTCATATTCTCTTGAGCATATCTCTTTTTATGATAGTTACATCGATGATGAATCGTCACCTTAATTTTTTGATTATCGTGTAATAGGGTCGGAATGTAGATGACATTCAAATTCCCAGAGAAAGAAGGTGAAAGTATTGGTGACCTATCTTTGCGCACGTTACTTCTCATTTGTCAGTTGGCCAGACTTTACATATATTTTATTTTTTTCCTATGTGATCTCCACGGGATCGGAGAGGCAATTGCCTCCATGCGAATTTGGGCATGGGGCAAAAGTATCTTTTCACCCCCGTGTCATTTTATAAGTCAAAAGTGCAAGTAATAATTAAATAAGTAATTAGATAAATTCATATTTAATATATATGTTACCGGCAAAGTATGAAATGCAGGCATTCTATAGAATGCCTGCATTTCATACTTTGCCGGTAACATATATATAAACTAAGGTGTAAAATATTTTCAAGTTTTTCTCATTGCAATCCTCATCAAACTGACTGTTCCTTTTTGCGTAACTTTTCCTTATACATTATATATATAAACATTTAAAAATATTAATAACTAAGGCTTCAGACGTGAGGGGGTCTGGGCTAGTAACTTAAATCATCTTATATTGATTTATTTTATTTTAAATACAACAGAAAATATATAAATTACATCCCTATTTAATTTAATTTAAAAATATATCACATCAGCAATGCCTGGCCATTATTTTTTTCGAGTTCCACTTCTCTGATAGTTTTAACCGACATTTACTTCCCGTTTATAACAAAAAGCAAGACTTTATTATGAAAGATTTTAATTCTAGAAAAAACAAAATAATAATAATAATAATAATAAAATTAGGTTAGGTTAGTTTTAATTAAACAACCATATCACACGTGATATACTGTGATATACGTGATATACAAACAGCAATCACTTTCGTGTGTTTTTTATATAAAACACTAAATTTTTGAGGCTCTTCTGGCGCGGAGGTCTTTATCTGGGACTGTTAGTAACTATTCTGCCCCTGTGGGAAAAGTTATAAGTTGGCCCCCGTTATATGTGATGGATGCCATCTCTGATATATATTCTAGAATTATGGCAACAGATTTCCACAAGTTCAGCAACCATAAACAGGACATATTGGAGAGAGTATAAAAATACAGATTATCGATTGATCTCCTATGTGATTCAGAGTTTACGCATTGAGTATATAAAATAAAATTCGAAACTTTAAAATTTTTTTATAACGATGCATATCGCAGGGTTTAAAATTTACTGGTTACTTAATTTAATAATAAACAATGAAAATATTTCCTTATATTTTAATTCTTCTCGTATAGATTTTGTGGCATCAAAATCTGTACAAGGAGAATTCAAATATTGGAATTTGTATACGTGAATCAAATATAAGTAACTTAAATCATCTTATATTGATTTATTTTATTTTAAATACAACAGAAAATATATAAATTACATCCCTATTTAATTTAATTTAAAAATATATCACATCAGCAATGCCTGGCCATTATTTTTTTCGAGTTCCACTTCTCTGATAGTTTTAACCGACATTTACTTCCCGTTTATAACAAAAAGCAAGACTTTATTATGAAAGATTTTAATTCTAGAAAAAACAAAATAATAATAATAAAATTAGGTTAGGTTAGTTTTAATTAAACAACCATATCACACGTGATATACTGTATCTAACGGAGACCAGTTTTACAGTTGTAATAGTTAAAGCTGAAACTCAGCAATCCGGCCATACTCCTCCTGAAAATCTGGAATATAGAACCCGGATCCTCAAAGGTGGTTGGAGACTGTTTCATCGGCAGACAATAAAACTAGAAAAAAAAACAGTTTATATTCATGCTTTTACGCAGTTATATGCTGGAATAAGCGGAAGTTCCACATTTTTTTTCATAGGTTAAGCATTGTGTATATTTATGATTCACATTCTTCTAGATCATTTTGTTTTCCACACACAGTATTATAAATGCAACTTTAAATATGTTTGATAATGATGAAAGCAATTTTATTAATGTCATTTTATACTGCTTTAAGAAAGTTAAAAAAAATACATATTTTATGTATGCAATGATAATATTCATGGTGTATCGATAACCTGCAGCATAAAATTGTCGTTTATTAAATATGGAAATGATGTACTGTACACAGTAAGAGTAATAATGCGTAAAATGTGTACAATAATAATGCGTTATTTAATGTTTTTAGTTTGTATAAAGAGAAATGTTTTATGCTTTTCTTGTAGATGTTTTCAATATAGTATTTAAGTTCTCATATATGAAAACTGTTACTGAGAAAGTGGATATAGTTTAGTTTTCTTTTAACATTTTTGGCATTTCTAGAGGATATCATTTTTCTTTTAAAAGCAACTTTCCAATCGTTGTCCGATTACTAAGTTGCGAATCCTTTTCAGGCCCAATCACAGGCTTTCCATCCTTGTAGAAGGATCAGTAAAACTGCAGAGGACGAGATTCGACGAGGATGGGCCTATCCTTTATATAAATTTTGAGGTGTGGGACCCATATTCGGTCTCAGAACTGGTGGAAAGATAAAGTGTTCCATATTGCTAATTCAGCTGGCTGAGGATATGCATTAAAAGATTGGCCGAATGGCCGCGTGATAAAACATTGACTTACAATCTGGAATATCCAGATCCATACTTGTAGAATTTTTCTGGCCCGGTTCGATCAACCCCATCCTTTTCTTGACGTTTGACTCCACCAAGAGTATGAAAAACCATTGAGGGGCACTGGAATGCTCCGCTGTTTAATTGATACATGAATCAAGTGAGAAGAGGACATGCATTACAAAGTTCCTTAAGAACATTCAGTGTTATTAATAAATTTTAAAACTCGTTCTTAATTTCGTATTTGTTCTTATTATATGTATTAAATACAACAGAGCGTCAATTATCCGAACCATTGCTGCCCATAAAACGTTACAATAAGATTAGTTTTATTAAAATATTTTTCACTGCTAAAAGTGCTTGTTTTGGGATTATTTAATTGATTTAACTTAGTAGAAGCAGTTTATAGTTCATTATATCATGATGGTGCCAGATGTGCCCACTTTATAACTTCAAATCTTATCATATATCACTGAGGTACCTCTTGTGGTACCTTCAAATTTATCATATTTTCGCATCGCGATAGATTATCATATAATTTCTATCAGATATGATCAAAATCGAAGAGTGACCATTATATTGCTTGTTTTATAAAACAATTATATTAACAAGAATAAATAAAGATAACAAATAAAATTACAAATAATAAATAAAAATAACAAAATTAAAAAAAGCTATATATCCATCCATTCGGCCGAATGTCACTAGCACTCACAGTGGCAGCCATCAAACACCTCGGACGAATGTCTGTTCTGCCAATTTTCCGTTCTATCAAATGACCGTCGGTGTCTGTCCTGCTACGCTTACGTTAGACATCAGATGTTGACTTTTAACTGTTGCGTGGACAGTTTGATTATTATTTACGAAGCATTTTTTAAAATTAAATTATTTTTCATACTATACATTTTATAATGAAATAGTAGTAAAAATCTTGCATACAATAAATTTATTATATTGATAGAACTAATTACATTATTTTGCATAAAATGAATAATCACATGCATGTTCGATTATCCCAACTATCTAGTTAACCAAATAATCTTGATCCAATTAGTTCGAATAATCGACGCTCTACTTTATTTACAAAATATCTTCTACATGTAGACAAACTTTATCAGTAATTTTATTTGATTCAACCATTCCTAAAAAAGCTATAATTATATGCCAAAAGCTATATTTATAGCTTTTGGCATATAAATATTCATTTCATTTTTAATTCTATTATTTATTGTACGTTATTTTTGCTCATTATTTTTATATATTTTGTCGTGCTTTTGTAGTTCATGTGATCAAATATTGACCCAAAAACAATTTTAACAGGGTTAAAAATAAATTATTGTTGAAAGCATATTTTATACTGTATTTATTACCTGACCATATCCTTAGAAAGGCTCCAGGTCTGGCTGGTGATAAAATATTCACTGGTAAATGAACCACCTACAAAATTTCATAACTAGTTGTATCAGAAAATATTGAAAATGTTTAAGAATTAATAATAATAAGAAAAGTATCAGACAATTTTTAAAACTAAACTAACAGTAACAGGAGCCAAAATGGCTACTGTTATTGTTAGTTTAGTTTTAAAAATTGTTACTGTTACTTTAGTTATTTTCTGCCTTCTCATAATACTCTATTAATTAAAGTTCTAAAAAAAAAAATCTAATTAAAATTTTATTTTTTGTTAAAAGTTTTCTATGAAAAACAAACTAGACTATATTAAACTTTCCTCTTTTGTTTTTTATCCTAATATTTTATTTTTACGTGTATAAAATATTGGCAGACCAAGATGTATACTTATCTCATTATAAGGAATAACAACGTTTATTTAACATCCTATACATTTTTTCCCTTAAAATTTATTGAATTTTTTGAGGTTTGGTGGTGGTGACACCCATTTCCACTTATTGTACAGTGTCTATGGGAAATAACTGTTCAAAGAACGACTGAAAACTTTGATCTCATTCCGATCGTGGGTCGGGCCACGTTTATGAATATGTTATTAATAAAAATTACAGTTTTTATTCTTATTATTTACGACTAATGTAATAAAAACAGCTCCTACTTGCCCCACTCTCTTATATATATTATTGTATTTTTTTTTATTGTTTCTTAAGTCACCTATTAATTAGAAATTTTCATAACTCGATAAGAGGATTAACTACCCACATCTGATTTTTTCGGACGTGTCAATTTTAATCAAAATTCCGAATTTGATAATTAGATTCGAATGCATTCCAATTGCAGAAATGTTTAACTAGAAAGTAAGGTCATCTCTTCGAACTAACCTCTTTAAATTAACATTGATGCATATTATTTAGAGCAAAAAAGTCAACTTCTTTAATTTGCTTTCATGCTAAGATCTATTTCGCTCCAATGAAGAAAAGTTCTATTTTTGAATTAATTTTTTTTATCATAGTATAACTCAATGTTTATTAATTAAAAATAAAACTTGAAATATTAAAACACTCGACAGATAGAGGATATTGCTTTATTTATATATAGCAATATCGGCTCTAGAGCTTTTAGCGCCCCGAGCGAAAATTTTTATTGTTTCTTCAAGTTTTTTCCAGTTTTGATGGTGATAATTTAAACAGTGAGCTCACTGTTTAAATTGTGTAAAACATAGTGCCTTACTACAATAATAATAATAATAATAAAACACAATGCTCCTGCGCTGAGCTCACTGTTTAAATTGTGTAAAACATAGTGCCTTACTACAATAATAATAATAATAAAACACAATGCTCCTGCTTCCTTTGATGCCCCATAAATATCGGCGCTCTGAGCGGGATCGTATGTTGAGCCGGCCCTGATATACAATATTATGAACGTTAAATCTTTAAAACTGTTCTTTGTTGAATTAATCTGGCAATGTTCGTCGAAAATATAAATTTATATCAATTTTAATAGAAAAAGGACCATTCTATTTGATGTCGAATTTGATGATAAAAAAATCCGTGTACTTTTTATACTAAGGTAATTTTCATGAATTTTTATTGCAAGATCTTCCAGCAAAGAAAAATCGGGGATCATTCAGTGAGTTTTTTCAGCACGCACAGAAATATAATATTAATTTTCACTTCTTGCTTGTTTGCGCAAAAATAGGTACAGAAATATCAGGATTTACACTAAAAATTCATGAAAAAATGTAAACCCAAATTCGTTATTCTTAGAAATTACGTAAAATATTCAAACAGTAATGTGTGATCACTTCTAGAAAGTTTCTATGACTTTTTTCAACACTTTTTACGATGACATTAATCAAGGTGACCTGTTTAGAGGCCGAGAATATTCAAGAGAGGTAGTCATTGACCTACAATGATGTTTAAGATTATTACATCATTCTTCGCAATTTGTAAGTTAAAAAAATAAATAAACTTATGCATAAAATTACAGTGTTTGAATAATGTAAAAACGTTTAATATGTAGGTCTATGCGTCGTTCTTTTTTGTTGAATAACTAATGAAATAATGAACAGAACAGAATGAAAACATGTAAACACGAAGATCCAGAAAATATAGATTTAATATTGAATTCTATTAATAACTTTAATATGTTAACAAATATTTTCGATCAAATAAACACTACTAAAAACTTTTAACGTTGTAAAACAGAAATTAATATAAAATTGTTATACTGTAGACTCCCTCTTAACCGGTCTTCGTTTTAATCGGCCGCATTCTCGTCCAGCTATGAGTGTAAAGAAAAACGAATAAAAAAAAAAAAGAATAATGCATTTGGAAGTGAAAAAGATGTTTGAAACTGCGATAAGATTTATAGAACTGAAGAATAATTCATCTCTTATTGATATAATTTTTATGAAAAATGGCGTGATTTTGCTAAAAGAACGAACTTAAATCAAAAAGACAAGTGAAGATTACTGATTTTGGCTTATTAACAATTTATAAATGGTGTTTCATATATATATTTGCGGATTAACAGGCATTCTTTTATCTGGTCCCATAGGGCTGGATAAGAGAAAATCTATTAAATTTCATATTTTGTCATTAGATACAATAAATTTTATTAACACTGTATTTTAATTTAACCATCGTTACGACGAGTGGGACATTGTTTTATTTACTAGAAATCTATTATACACATTATACAGGATGATTCAAAAGGTTGGAGAAAAATTGAATGAGCATATAGAGGAGGCAATTATAAGCAAAAGTCCTTAGGGTCAATTTTTGATTTGGGGCTTCGTTAAAAAGATATAACACCTGAAAGTTTTGTGACGTCTACGAAGTGGTTAAGGCTCTAAATATGGGGTATACTCATTGGCCGCCATTTTTTGTCAGTAGTTGCTATACGTTCGTATGATGATTTGTGCACTTTTTTGCTGATGTGGGAGGTTGTTCGGCTCCGAATTGCACAAACAGCTCTTTAAAAAGGTTCCGGCTCTTTATATTTCCAAGAATACGGATAGAAGTACAATATGGATACAGAATTGTTGTAGTGATAGTTGGAAACCAATAGAAAATCCGAACTTTATGAAATAAGTATCGAAGTTAATATATAATGAGAATTAAAAATCTATTCTAAAATCACGAAAAGGCCAAAGTTAAACAAAAATGTATTATGAACAGACTCAATTGCTAAAAATACTGTAAGTTATGTAATGTGTTGAAATAAATTTTTTACCAAGTTGATTTTATTTTCTCCACCTATGGCAGTTTTTTTGCTTTTCTTAATTTTAACGTACAAGTATTTATTTATAGTAGCAATTTATAAAAAATTGTTCCACGATTTTAAAAGGAAGTAATTAAGGAAAACAAAACTATTTCTTTTTAAAATCAGTTATATTAGTATACTCTATAACAAAATGCGTTCAAATAATTAAAACTTTTTTACATATAGAATTAAACAATCACCAAATTACTAAATATTTGTTTTAAAGCATATTTGTTTTTAACAGAGGAGTGTCTCTAACTGATTTTATCAAATATAAATTTGCTAAGAATTTAAACAAGTCTGTGATGATGAAAATTAGCCAGTGAGAGTGAATTAATAATAACTGTTAAATAAAAGTGCTTCAATTTTACCAAAAAATCTTTGCCTAAAGATTTTTAATCAATTAAAAAACTCTCATATAATTTATTCCTATTTGTCACACTTGGTCTATACTGATTACAAATATTGATACTTTGCGGGGTGCCCTCTTACAGGAGATTTTGATTTCTATAAATATGTCATTTTAAAGGGGAAAATATATAACTCAGCGCGTAGTTTTAAAATGTAAATGCATCCATCATCTAAAATCAGTTTGGTTTGTTAAAATACGGAATTAAATAAAACACTATTGATAACATTAATAACAGTATTTTATCGAAATTATTAATATTTCTTTATCATATCGATAAATATACATATAAACCAGGATAACCAATAAGAGAATACATGGTAAGTATTTTCTTTACGAATGGCGCAAGGATTAAATGCTTATAAAAAGTTAAATAGCTGTTTTTATTAGAAGCGATGAATGTGCGAAGACCAAAAATGGCGGATGAGCATACTTCTTATTTAGAGCTCTAGACGTGGAGCGATGAATGTGCGAAGACCAAAAATGGCGGATGAGCATACCTCCTATTTAGAGCCCTAGACGTGTTGTGTGCGTAGCATCTGACGTGAGACGTGGAATGCCGGGGATTTTTGAGAGAATGCCCAGAGTTTCGTTCGACCATGCTATGTTTGTATTGAATGTGGTGGTCGGCAGTTCGAACAACTTTTGTAAAATTGTGCGTAGGCGCCGTACAATTGCATCCGTGCTGATGTAACCTTTGTATAATAAATGTTGCCGGTTTGTCATACTTTCAGCATTTTATACACGTTTTAACACCTAGAAAAAATAAGGTCATAAAACGTTCAGATGCTATATCTTTTTAACGAAGTCCCAAATGAAAAAAATGATCCTAAGAACTGCTTAGAATTGCTTCTTCTACATGCTCCTTCAAATTTTTCCTAAGCTTCTGAATCACCGGTAGTGTATATATATATATATATATATATGTGTGTGTGTAAAGCGATGGCCTCTACATGCTCCTTCAAATTTTTCCTAAGCTTCTGAATCACCGGTAGTGTATATATATATGTGTGTGTGTAAAGCGATGGCATGCCACGCAAGAGGACCCGGGTTCGCGTCCCGGATTTTTTCGGGGTACTGGGCCTGGCCCGGTGATTCCCATCCTTCACTATCCAGCCCTCCTCCACGGGTGCAGCCATTGGTTGGAACTGGCCCCGCCCCTTAGTAAACGAGCAAAATATGGAAAAAAACCCTAACCTAGTACTGGGCCTGGCCCGGTGATTCCCATCCTTCACTATCCAGCCCTCCTCCACGGGTGCAGTCATTGGTTGGAACTGGCCCCGCCCCCTTAGTAAACGAGCAAAATATGGAAAAAAAACCCTAACCTGACCTATAAATATATACTAGAAATCTACCATAAAATATCTATCTATTAGTTTTAACTACCATATTACTAAGAAATATTAGTTTATAATTGCTTTCTTTTTATCACTGCGTAAGAAGTTCAAGTATCTACATTTCACTACAGATTTGAAATAACTTAAATGAAGATAAACATAATCCTAATTATTTTATTTAAAATCAAGAGGCAAAACAGTAAGTATAAGCTAGCGGCATCAATTATAAAATTTGTGAAGATATTTCTTCCAGATTGAAGTGGAAATCTGACCAAAATTAATTTTTCCTGAAAATTTGACTTTAAATAATAAGAAATATATTTTATAGAGTAAGACAGTCTAGCTTCTTTGATGCAGCTGCCCAAACATGCTCAAAACTTTTGATTGGCGGTCAGACTGCGACTACGAAGGGCGATTATATAGGAGAAATTGCGATTGAGAGGGAGTGCCCCAGAAATCAAGTTTTCAATAGAAATTTCAGATAAATAGAGTGCTATCAAAGAAATAGTTTTAAAAATTAAAATCATAATGAGTGGGATGTTGCACTAAACGTAGATCTAAAAAATGCTATACCTGATGAAATTAGTTTTTAAGGAGATGTGTTATGAAACTCTAAAACATCAAGCTCATTCAGGTACCTCCTGATCCGTCGTTATGTAACTTGTATATAATGACTTTAGGCATTGAAGTATTACAAAAATCGCACTCGATGTGTGTGTGTGGAAGCTAATAATCGTTGAAAGATAAAATGATTAGTCATAAAACGGCGAATTAATGATAAACTCTATTATGAAATCAAAAATATATTAGATAAGAGAATGCGTGCGTAGCACACGCAAATTTTAATTTCAACTGATCTCTCTCTTTGCACGATCAAGTTAGGAGTCTTTGTACTTTAAAATGTGATTGTTATTTATCATCACTCTCTTTGTTATTGTCTTTAAATTGAAATTTCGTATATAAATTTCGTTTTGTTATCCTGTTTTTGTAACTTTTATTTTTTAAAGTTTTAGTAGGTGGGGAGTATGCATAAACAACGTCATGCTATTGCGAATAGTTTTTAGACTATTTCCTCTCCATCATTTTTCTGAATACCCAGCTTGATTCTCCTGAACAGACATCAAAAATTTGAAGACCCTTCTATTCTACTTAAAATTTTTTCTCTCCACTATTACTTAAAAATAACAAGCAGTTGCAGAAAGAACTAAAATTGCCTTCTTTTCAAAGATATCATTCAGTTTTCGTTAATTTAGCATTTGAAATCTGTTTTTTGTGTCCAATTTTAACGTTAATTAAATCATCATAGAGTCACGATTACGTCACGTTGCTGTAACGTTCACCTCATCGCAACGGACACATGATTATACGTCATCAGACATCATAAATCAGGAGTGGGCAAACCGCGGCCCGCGGGCTGCATGCAGCTTTGAATTTAATCATTGTATAGATCAGGGATATGCAAACTGCGGACCTTTAACTATAGCTATAATGCCAAAAATTTTATCGATAAATAAAATGAATACAAAATAAAATATCAAATCTGTTCCATTTCTCAACAATATAGAAATTACATGTAACAATATAGTATTGTTATGTGCAATTTCTAGAATAGTAGTAAATAATTCATATGGTAAATTGTAGATGTCATTTCAGTGTCATATTTCTTACAAAAATAGATTTGATAAACTGTTAAGCAGAATAAACGGTTGCAAAATACATTCAAAATCAAATCGTTTTGTCAATCAACCCAACACCTTTCATAATTTTACGGTGTTTATATTTAATATTTGTGCAATTTCCTAAACGGATAGGTTTTTAATTGTTGTTCCAAATTTAAAATGATTAAATTATAATTTTAATATATAATTTAAAAGATTTTCGACCCTGCCGAGCTTCTCTGAAAATGGCGTTTCACTTCTTTCGGACATTATTCAAAGCCATGATTCATATAACAGCTAATGAAAGCTGATCTACTAAGAAAATTGGCTTAATTTTAACATGTCACCCTTTTATAATAACTTAGTCAACAAATGCACCCCTTAGGATCTTTCGATTTTGGATATATAATTTTCTAAGAGAATTTTGTCACCTCAGACAGTTATTAGGTGAAGGCGGGATTTTGGGAGATTTTGTTATTTTATTTTACGCCCCTTTCCAATCAGTTAAATTAGTAAAGGACAGGATCACTTCCAATTACGGGCTACACTTATACCCGTGGAGTGGGTCAGATGGTGAAGGATAGGGATCATGAGAAAGTTCGGCCCTAAGCATATTTCATTGATGCAATATGGCCCTTTCTCCCAAAAGTTTGCCCACCCGTCATAAATTATCAATGTTTTGTGATGTCATCTATTGTTACGTCATATTGCTGTCAGATTGGGGCTATGATATCATTATGATAGGTATTGATGATAGACAGCTCTATGTTAATAAATCTCCTACACTGCTAAAGTCACTCTATGCTCCTATAGGAACAGAGTGACTTTATACACTGCAAACTTTTAGCGCCATCTATTGGAAATAATATAAACTTAAATTGTGATAAAAATGAAACTCTATCCTGTAGGATTAAATGATCCTATAGGATTAAAGGATAAACCTACTACACTCTTCTCGGTTGAGTTATAACATGCATCTAATAAGAATAATAACCATAAGACGATCACTATTATTCTTAACAACATAACATTGTTTAATGATGTTTCAAGGGAACATTCATAAAATTACGTCACACTATAGTGTAAGACTGGTTTATTTGAACCCTGTTTCATTTGAGCAGTCAACGATAAAAATTAAATATCGTTTCTAGAACCCTCTTAATGCCCCTGGGGTGAAAAGAGGATTATCAGATTTTTAAAAAATCATCGCATTTATTCCAAAATTTATTAATCGCAAAACATGAAATAGCACAAATAAATGTTATTGTAACAAATATTGTTAGTTTCTTTGAAGTAACAATTAACTTAAGGAATATTAACCATTTCCATGCAGTTGTAACAAAGCCATTATAACAAAGCCAGTTGTAACAAAGCCAACATTTTCAGTTTTTAATGCAAGAAATTTACAACTTCGGTATACATAAGCAATATTTCAGTCAAAAATTTCGCATTTATACTAGAAAATTTTAATAAAATTAGCAATTAAGTATTATGTAGATAAAATACTAGATAAAATTAAATAAATGTTTAATAATAATGTATGATAATATGTGAATAAATAATAGATAAAATTAGCAATTATGTATTACATAATACTTAATTGCTAATTTTTGGAACAGTATCTGATCCTTATTTAATTGAAAAATCGTTCACTAATTAAAATTTTATTATATATCATACTTACATTACTATATTCTTCCTGTATAAATTCTATAGATTTGTATGTCGAATCTATTATTATCCCTCTATTATAACTTTAGCTTCTTTATCCATTTACTAATTTTTCTTGATGCAATTAAATTCTATACAATATTCTCCCGTATAACGTGCTTCTCTATAAGGCAACCAAAAAATTGAGACAAATACTCATATAACACTATAAACAGTCCCGTATAACGCATAGGATGAATTTAACATTTACATACTAATTATTTGAAATATCCGCTGATTATAATAAAAACCAAACGATGTTTATTTCGTTTCCATGACAACTTTAACAAGTTTTCCATCAGATTATACGAATCCGCGTTTTCGTAATCCATGTTATACAGATGTCTACATGTATAGAATATTTTAAAAAATTTAGTTACCTGCATTCTGTTTGTTTTTTTCCTTTATTAAAAGAAACCTTCTTTAAAATACATTAATTAACTCTGCACATAATAAAATCATATGTAAAAATAACGCAGATATAGCGATCAGTGCTGGAACTCAGAGACAAGTTTATATTTGCATAAAATCGTCTGATAATACATGCCTCATATAACGCGATTTCCTATAACACGGAACGTACCGCGTTGTACGGGAGTCCGCTGTAGTTCATTCTTTGAAGTTTTTATTAAAAGTTGAAAATTAGAGACATTAATAAAGATTAATTGTCTAAAAATGATCTGTATACAGGGTGATTCAAAAAGGTTGTACCAAAATATACAGAATTGCAGAGGATAAAATTTTGAATAAAACAGTCTAGTCGCGTTTTTTTTATTTGAGGCTCCGTTTAAAAGATTTAATAAACTGAGCGTATTCGTTTGTGTAATTCCATTTTTTTTTTTTTCATTCAACATCCAATAATCTGACAAACCCCGGAAACGTGTGTCGGATTATGGAGACTCTACTGTATAACAAAACTTTAACAAATTATAAGACACGTCTTATAATTTGTTAATGTTTTGTTTGAAAAGTAAGTCCGATTAAAATATTTTCTTTTATTATGAATCTAAAATGATTTTTTTTTTTGTTTGTTTTTGCATATTTTACGCCCCCTTTCCAATCAGGGAGAGTACTAAGGTGACCCGTGATTGCGGTCAGTTCTAACCACGAGCTGCACCCACACCCGTGGAGTCGTAGTGGGGAGCCGGATGGTGAAGGACGGGGTTCACCGGGCGGGCCCAATATCCCGAAAAAAATTCAGAACCAAACCCGGGTCCTCCTGCGTGGCACACAACGCGTCACTACTCGGCCATCGAAATGATTGTTTAATGCGGGTGAGGAAATGAGCTAGGTGCTCAGATGAACCGATTAAACCTATTTAATAAATAAGTTAAGTGAGCTCTATGGTTGCGTAAATGAGTAGTTGCACAAGTGAGAAGGATGTTCAAAACTGTTTATTTGAGCATCTAGATCAGTGACCTCAAACTGGCGGCACGCGGGCCGCATTTGGCCCGCACAATGACCAACTAGCTATTATGGTACGATATTGTTTTGAGGGAAAAGTGCATGAAAGATGTGTATCTTTCATCAAAACTATCAATAGTAGTCACAGTGGCTTATCTTTATTCAATTCCCTTATAAGAATTTCTAGAAAAAAAATGGACTGCTACTGGATAATTGTAGAGGACAATCTTTTGACAACGCTGCAAATATATCCGGCCGATACAATGGTGTGCAAGCACATCTCAAACAAAAAAATAAAGTTTGAGATAAATTAGTTTAAATTGCAACTCAAATTACGAACTTTTTCCGTAGTGCCAAAAATATATGTTTTCTGCATTTGCACATAGATGGGAACTTCTAAATCGTGAAACAAAACTGAAATTTTCGATAAAAATTTTAAGCCCGACTAGATGGTCGTCATTATGATGCTGTTTTAAAAAATAGTAACGGTGAGATCATGAACATATTAAAAATGTTTAATGACAATATAGATGAGAAACTTGATTTTCGAAATAGAGGCACGGAATTTATAATAATAATTTGGCGAAAACTTGAAACTGCGATTTTAACTGTTTTTTGGAAAGAAATTTTAGAGAGATTCAATTTAGTTAACAAAAAAGTGCAGACCCCAGGCTTAAACATATGTGTAGGTGAGAAATTAATTACGTCATTAGAAGCATTCGTGAGCAACATACGAGAACAATCAGATCAGAAACTAAACAAACACGAGGAGACAGCCAAAAAATTAAGTGCTAGTATGGAAAAAGAATACAGTGATATAAAAAAAGAGACATATTACTTCAAAATTTTCGATAAATCTACAGAGAAAGTTTCGCTAAATGGAGCAGAAAAATTTAAATGGGATACGCTAAACGTTGCATAAGTTGATTATGGATTTAAAGAGAAGAGGTCATATCTATGAGGAATTTAGCAAAAGATTCAAATTTTTAATGGATTTGGAAGAATAACATCAAAAATATTGACTTGGAAAAAGTGCACGTAATGTTGCTGATTATTATTCAGATGACACAGACGAATATTTACTCAATGAATGCATTCAGTTAAAATCCTACTTAAAGACTAAGCCACATCCATACGACTCATGCAGTTTTCAAGCTAATTTATGAAAAGAAACTTGTCGATGATTTTCCGAATTGCTATACAATCTTAAAAATTTTTTGGCGTTGCCAATCATCAGCTGTGAGGCGGAGCGATCCTTCTCCAGGATGTCCTATATAGAAAACAAATATAGGATAACAATGACGAATGAAAGATTAAATTATCAATTCTTTCCATAAATTATGATTTAACCAAAGATTTACAATGTGATGATCAAATAAAAGAATTTTCAGCATAAAAATGCAGCATTAAACGTTTTTAATGTACTAAAAATACTTACATTATATAACTCTTAGAAGGTTTTATTTTATTTTTAAGTATAAGTATTATTTTTATTTATTTTTTTCTGTCTTTATTCTTGACCTGAGAATTTGTTGTTTAATTTTTTTTTTGTTATTAAAAGTTATTACTAATACATTTTTACTTATATTTGATGTTTATTATGTATACAATTTTTTTTTCATTACAACTGTATATAAAAGTTTATATATCCAAGTTCTTCAAATAAAATAAAGTTCTTCAATGACTGTTGCCTATATGTTTTTTCTATTTAAAAAAAAGGTAAAAGACAGTTTTCGACAAAATGGCGAATGAGTCGCCACAACTAACCCAAACTTGGGTTAATTAGGCGGGTCCCCAAACTGTTAGCCCAAGTCCCCAGAAGTTATCCGACCGCCCCTGTAGGAAGTTGCTCTGAAATTCTGTTCTTATGTAAAGGTTCCTTTCTTTCTTGTTCGGATTCTTGTAGTGTTTCTTGTTCGGATTCTTGTAGTCTATGTTGTTGTTTTGAAATTCTTTTCTTGTGCAAACGTTCTGTCCTTTTCTGTTTGGATTTTTGCAGTCTATGTTGTTGCTGTGAAATTCTTTTCTTATGCAAGCGTTCCGTTCTTTCTTGATCAGATTCTTGTAGTCTATGCTGTTGTTCTGAAATTCTTTTCTTGTGCAAACGTTCTGTCCTTTTTTGTTTGGATTCTTGCAATCTACGTTGTTGCTCTGAAATTCTTTTCTTATGCAAGCGTTCCGTTCTTTCTAGATCAGATTCATGCAGTCTACGTTGTTGCTCTGAAATTCTTTTCTTATGCAAGCGTTCTGTTCTTTCTTGATCAGATTCATTCAGTCTACGTAGTTGCTCTGAAATTCTTTTCTTGTGCAAGCGTTCCGTTCTTTTTTGATGAGATTCATGCAGTCTACGTAGTTGCTCTGAAATTCTTTTCTTGTGCAAGCGTTCTATCCTTTCTTGTTCAGATTCTTGCAGTCTACGTTTTTGTTCTGAAATTCTTTTCTTCTGCAAACGTTCAGTTCTTTCCTGTTCAGATTCTATTATACAGGAAAGAAGTTTTCGTTTATTTCTTTCAGCTGCAAGCGTTAATGTTCTTTTGCGTGGCATTTCTAAAATTTGAAAAATAGCATATATATATATATAAATTATAGTGATATTATTTTTGACTTTCTATATATATTGCAAATAATAGATTTTATTCATATTTTTGCTGTTTGGTTAGAAGTTTACATTACCATCATCTTAATAAAAATTTATCGAAAGTTCACGATTAGTATGCCGGTTCAAAGTTTTTTTACTTTTCATGACGTCACTTCCGGCAATGGCGACTGCTCTCCCAAACGCGTTTCGTCGCAATGGTCTTCGCGTCGTGTCGCCAGGATCGCTGCATCGCAAGGACGGCGCGCGGTCAGTGATTTCGCAAGATTTTTGATCATGATGGAAGTTTCAAAAGAAACTAAAGTAGGAGTCGATAAAACGTGCCTACCTCGATCGCGTCTAGTTGAGATAGTTTTGCAGCGAATCTTTAACATAACGTAATTGTCGATTCGTATTTTATACATCAGTCGGTGGGTGACGAATTTAATTCTTTAAAGTATATTTTTTCTTTTGGTTTTTCCAAAATGTGAAATTAAAGTATTGAAATTGAAGATTTGCCTTCCTACTGACTGATATTTAAAATTGCGAATCAACAATTCTGGAACCAGATTCACAGAGTGTGTCGTTATTTACGACGTCGTTAAGTATAACATCTTAGCCATTTATCGTATATGCTATTCACAAAACGTGTCCTAAGCTACTTAACAATTAGTGACAAAATTTTTTTCGTCTTGCTTCGAGTGTGTGGAAATGACGTCAACGTTTCCATGAATATAATCAATAAGAAAGTACAGTAAGTGAAGTTTGTCGTCTGAGTAAAAATGGAGAACAAGAAGTAAAAAGAACAGCTTTTTACTGCTGCAGAATAAATAATTTTATAAATAATTTAAATAGTTGTAAATCATTTTTATATAAATTTGAAAGAAACGAGCTGATGCATATTCTAAAAGTTAAATTAATTTATCTTGTTTAATAGTCGTGTAATAGGCGTAAATCATTTAGTAGAAAATTGATGTATATATTTTTTTTATATTCTACATCAGGGGTTAACAAAGTGCGGCCGGCGGGCCAAATGCGGCCCGCGATGTCAGATCATCCACGATCTAGATATCTTGTTTAATAGTCGTGTAATAGGCGTAAATCATTTAGTAGAAAATTGATGTATATTTTTTTTTATATTCTACATCAGGGGGTTACCAAAGTGCGGCCGCTAACCGTTAGGCTTAGTTAGTATTGACACTCGTAATAAACCGCGACTTTGCAAGTTAATTTCAGAATCATAAAATCAGGATGAACTAGATGTGAAAATTTGATCTTTCCTGTTGTTATATTTATCAATGATCCAATGTTTTTTCTATGTTATATAATCCAATGTTTCTTTTGTGTTATTAATCTCTTATGTTTGACAGAAACATAAGATGTCAAACATAAGGGATTATAGTATTAATATATTAGTTCAACTTTAAACCCTTGCAAGTAACCATTAACAGAAGTATCATTAATTATAGGAGTTTGTATTGCTGTCTTTATGGAGTGATAAAAGAGAACAATGATAATTACTAGCAATAGAAAGATATCTGCTAAAAAAGAAAAATAAAATTATCAGAATGCTTATTAGAGTATTTTAAAAGATTTCACCATATAATAATTGTCCTTTTAAGTTTCATTTTGTAATAAAAAGATTATCATCCTTATAATTCAAAATTAGATAAAATTTTAATATTAGAACAGTATTTACAAATTATTTAGATAACAAACTATGAGATTTTACTACATATAATATACTGCAACTGATGTAGGTATTATACAATAAAACTCAAATGTTAGTAAACAATAATAAGTACAGATTAATTTCTAAAATTAAATATTATATTTCTGTATAAATAAATTAACACAAATTTCTAAAATTGATGAGACTTCAAATACATATACAGTAAATAATACAAATGGTTTTAGCACACAAAATTATGATATATTTAAATGACTATACAAATATGAAAGCAGAATCTCTTCTTTGTTCAGCTGTTTCAAATATTTTAAAATAAATATTTCATAAATTTTTAAAAAATATATGAAATTGTGTGACCAATGACATTTTGATTTCACATCTGTGATATGAGATTTAGTTGCAGACGAAATGTTCAGTAATTAATGAAGCTGATATTTTATGAATTATGTATTGACTAGTCATGATCACAGACTTCCTTCTAGAGGTAGCAAAATTTAATTTTTGTAATAACATCCTTTTAGTGTTGTCTCCCATGAACACGAAATCTGTATAAACAAGTATAATCCATATGTCCGTGATTGCTCAAAATACGTAACTCGATAATGGGATATATATCTGGTTCTGCATCCTATAAATGGAAAATATTCGAATCAACAGTGAAATAAATTATATAATTATTTTGATAACTGAATAGATGATTATAATTTTGATCAAAATTTTAATTTACCTTAACATAAAAATATTGTAGAGGATCACCATCTTTATTATACATGAATGTTCCCAGTAATTTCCCTTCTACATCTGTTTCAGATTTCAGACCCTATTTAAAAAATATTGTCCCTAATTAATTTAACATTAAATAAGAAATTTAATTATGAAGAAAAATCTTACCAAAACTGAAAAATCTTTGGGTGCACTATCTATAGAACCTGTTAATGATAACTTTTTTGGGATATGTTCCATTGAGAAGGCTGTGGGTCGCACTGGCACAGATAACTTTATCACAAGATAGCCTTGTGTACCCTTAAAAGCCCAGCATTGTCCTGGATGAACTTCTGGCTATTGAAATAATTTAAAATTTACACAATGTTTAAAATAATTAAATTTTCAAACATTATAATTAAAAAACAAAAATTACCTGGATTACTATTCTAGGAGAATTAGAACTATACCATACAGGTATTCCAAAAACAGTTATTTGTGCGGTACCAGTATGGTATGTTTCTGAACATCTTGTACTAAATATACTTCCTCCTATAAAATTTCAAAATGTTTATTATATTTTCAAATTTAAATTAAATAGTTATTTGAATATAGCCTAATTTTTTCTAATAATAATATACAGTAGTCTGCATACTGACAGTTTTCCTCTAACAAAAACACATTATATATAATGCAATAACAATTCAACTAATAATAATAATAATGTGTGAGGCCCGCAGGAGGCCCGACTGGCCCCCAGGCCTGAGGACGATGTTGACAGGCGTTGGCCTAAAGAGCGGTGAGAGACGCGCGTAAGGATGAGTAATGAGGTTCGGCAGATAAAACAGAGATGACGTTCAACAAGAACAATTTCCTTTGTTATGAGAGATTTCCATCATTTTACAAATGATTTAAAATTTTATACAGAGAGGAGAAATACCTGTTTTGTAAAGTATTAATTCTCCAGGAAACACAACCAGAAGATACAAATTCGGCAAAGGCTGACGAGGTGATCACTGTTCACAATTTTACAGTCTTTAGTCTCTCTCTTTCACAGTCTTTAGTCCCTTTTTCCAAAATTAAAGATTCGCACAGATGAAGAAACAGGGAAATCTTGTAGATCAGAAAAATGGCTTGTATCCTCGGAGAAAATAAAATATCGACGATCTAAGGTCGAAGAAGTCATCGTAGCACCAGTAAGCTACTAGGCCGGGACGGATGAAGTAAAAGGAGCAGCGATCGTGAAGTCAGACAGAAAACGGAGGTCGTGAACACACACACGACTAGAAATCAAAAACGTTGGAGGACAAGCAAGCAAGCCTCGATCGGGTGTGCATCGGCTCTTAAATATCCGCGACCTTTCGACCCTTATTCCCGGGCTAAGAACAAGGATGTTTATTTCTCGAACATTCGTCGAGACAGGTGTCCGATTCGCGACTATCTGGCAGACATCCGATATAAACATTCTCAGTAATTTATTGTTATGATGGACGAAGTTCGCGAGCTGAACTAAATACCTTATAAAATATTGTCATACTTCATCGGAATTGTTTGACAGAACTCTCTTTTTTTGTGTATTTCGTTTCTCTTTTGTTTGACCTGATTACTACTTAATTAATTCTTAATTACATCCAAATTGCCGATCCTTACAGAGGAAATATTTGATTCTTCCTATTAACTGATGTTTAATAATAGTTAACAAACAGACATTACTTTAATATTTGTTATAATACATTAAAGATGAACTTTGAAAATCTAGTAAGATTTATTTTTACAGAAATTTATTTTTTACTCAAATTACTCTTTCTCCTTTTCATTTTATTGCATAATGTAAATACAATAAAAAGTTTATTTGACTCTTGATTATCCAACTTTAACTGATCAACATATGTTTAATTATTATATCTTGGATTATATACTTAATCGTCTGACAGAACAAAAATCTAACAGAACACACAGCTTTTAAGAGTTTATTGCCAATAATATATATATATGAAAGAATCTCAACATAAAGGCATAGCACAAAGCTTATTTTATTCTTTTATAAAAATACCTAGGTGAACAACAAGAATGCTGGATGGTACAAAATGACTGATTATCAATCAGTGAGAGATGATACCACCAATGTTCCTAACACAACAAGAAAGGTTATTTAGTGATGACTAACCCCACAGTTTTTCTTAGTCACTTTTTCATAGTACTACTATTTACACATTTCTGTGATCTTAGTTCAATGCAATCAAGATTACTAAAAGATGGCTGCAGCCAATGTTGATGTCCATGGTCAATCAATGAAACACAACAACATTTTATAATGAAATAATTTATGAAAATAAAAAATTAATATGAGTAAGTTATTACTATTGTGGGATCAAGGGGTTTAAAAAAACTATTTATATGCTATCTAACTTTTAACATTAGGTCCTGACATCAGGAGCAGTTCAAACCAATGTTGCTTCAGCACTTAGACAAGTGCACATCAGTATAGGAAGAAAAAACTTCCTTTTTTCTTCCTATTTTCTTTAAATTCTCAAATATCAAACTGATTATTCAAATCTAAACTTGACTTCTTTTTTAAGGGAAATACTGTTCCTTGCATTGAATTGCAAACTGTCAAAATAAAGTTTTACTGGTTTTATTTTGTTCAGAATCTATAACTTCAAGTTATTAGATCTGTTAGTCTGTTTTTCACTTAGATATAGTTTGTTTGTTATTGTTTAAATTTGTCAAACAAACGAGTATAAATTCCATTCCCTCTTCCAATCAAAAAGATCATTCAAAAATAATAGTTTTCTCAATCAATTTCATTAGCTTCACACTTTAAAGTGAAGTCATTATTACATTTAATTCTTATACATAATTTAATTAAAACAACTTTTTGATAAATATAATAATTTTAATTCCTTAAGCTTTGTAAAATGTTGATAAAAAAGAAATTTCTGACAAACTCAAATATATAAAGCACTTATCATTGCATCAAGCCATTTGTTTAGATAATCACTTTAAATCCAAACTGCTTAAACTCATTAAACAATACTCATACAAGCACTTTTTAGCAGTAGACACAGTAAAAGTTTTATTTCATTTTTCATGAAACTTTTGAAATAAAATAAAACTTTTACTGTGTCTACTGCTAAAAAGTTCTTGCGTGAGTCTATAGTTTAAATCCAGCATTATTATTATTGAAGTCAATAGAATTACAAGCATATACATATTTGGACAAAATAATATATTTAAATAAAAAACTTAATTAATTGACAATTCCTCAAAGTGCCAACAGATATCTTTTTTATTCTTGAAGATGTTTTCAAGATGGTTATCATTGCAAATATATCAGAGAACAACATCTGATTCTATTGTTTGTATGTTTTATATATGACACCTGCAAGCAGTATGATGTCAAGTACAATATCTAACACATGAAAAGAGGCCTATATCAGAATCCTACACTAAATAAAGAAAACAATGCAATTTTTCCATTACATAATGAGAGAAAAATAGTAATGCATAGTTTTAAGGATATATGATTGGAAAAATTTACAGAGTTTAGCATATTCTCATTTATCCAATCCAATCTTTCATCTATCAGATAATAGAGATTTCAATGTATTACAAGTGTTCGTGTATAAAATGATACAGTTAGCTTTTGTATCTGTCCTTTATAGGACTGCCAGAAACAATGATCTAGAAAACATCTAGAAAATGAACCTTATTTCAGCCCTTCTATTGCTGACAAGATTAAGTTCTTATTTCTCATTAGTTGAAAAGAGAAGTCAAACTATAGTATACAGACAATAAATAATTTGTAGTATAAATAATTTAAAATTATCATAATTATTATACAATAAGTATAGCATTTGCAATGTTTCATGTATGTAGTATTACTTATTAGGAATTTAAATTTAAAAAATGAAATAAAAACCACGACTTTTAAGGGAACAATTTTTTAAAATAATATGTTACTTTAAAGAAATACAAAGTATGACTAAAAAGAAATGAAAATTGGTGCTTACCAATAGTTTATCATTGCATATACCAACAATATTCATACTCGTATAATGATATAGCTTATTTTTTTCCTGATATTTTTGTTTCATTGAAATTGGTTAAGTTTCAATTAAACTGTGTCTAAGTAAATTTGTACTTTAATTCTTTGATGGAAAAATAAGTGATCATAATTTAGACAAAAATATTAAATTTTGGATTCAATGCTAACAGGAGATGAATCTTGGGTCTTTCAGCATGATCCACAAACAAAGCATCAAAGCATACAGTGACAAACTACTTTTTACTTCATTTAAAAAAAGCAAGAATGTTTTGATCAATGATCAAGTCCATGCTTCTTGTTTTCAATTTTCAAGATATTCATCACAAATTTATCCTATCAAATTTAGAATCTTATCTAATGATAATTATTTTTCCCCCACTAATAATTTTTGAACTAATTAGTGTATTTATAGGATTGTTCAGAAAGCAATTTTGTTTTTTCACGAAAATGAACAACAATTTTTTATAGTATATAAATATTTTATTTAATTATATATTGACCATTTTGGTCCAATACATGTTGCCATCTTTCTGGTAGTAGCATGATTCCATGCTTCTAGAATTTCTGATATTTGCTTGCAAAAAACTGAACCAAGTGATTTTTGACATCCTCATTTAAACTGAGTGTTTTGCCATCTAAAGAATTCTGTAAAGACCAGAATAAGTAATAATTGGAGGGTGGAAGAATTGTTATTGTTTTTTATGGCGAATATGGTGAGTATGGTAGCACATTCCATCCAAGCTGTAACAGCTTCTGGTGAGTCATCAAACTTTATACAAGTTTGGCATTGTCACAGTGAAACACTATACCATCTCCATAATTATATAATATTTTCATTAATGAAATACATTTTTATTAATTAATTAAATAATTTCTTTTTAAATTTTCTCATTTTTTAAATTTTCAATTTATATTGAAAATTTGAAAAATGCATGATTATATAAACAATACATAGGGAATGAAAAAGCATTTGTCTAAAGTAGGTTGACTTTGTTTTGGCAGCTGTATGAGAGAAATTCATATTAATTACTGTTCAAAAGTTTAGAGAAGCAAATGAATTTATGTTTTGGCAAATGGCTTAACAAACATTTCAAATAATTTCCAGTTAAATACTGTAAAGTGCTATAAAATTCTGAATAATATTGTATCAATAGACTCACACAAACACTTTTTAGCAGTAGACACAGTAAAAGTTTTAAATGAAATAAAACTTTTACTGTGTCTACTGCTAAAAAGTTCTTGTGTGAGTCTATGTTTAATGAGTTTAAGCAGTTTGTTTTATAACTTATAATATTGTATCTACATAATATTAAATCAAAATAAATATTATATATTAATTTTTTTTATTATAATACAATGTAATTTAGTGTGAATTTATATTAAAAGTTTTTTATGAATTTTGGATGATATTAAATAAATTTTTTTAAATACTGCATATTTTAATATCCATTATACTAATGACTACATTTTTAAGATTTGAATTGTACTACAGGAATCCCTTGATTAGTGTGGTTAATAAATCCTCGCAATAAACTGCATATATCAAAACCGCACTAATCAAACTAAAAAAACTAATAGCAGTTTTAAATGAAATAAAACTTTTACTGTGTCTACTGCTAAAAAGTTCTTGTGTGAGTCTATGTTTAATGAGTTTAAGCAGTTTGTTTTATAACTTATAATATTGTATCTACATAATATTAAATCAAAATAAATATTATATATTAATTTTTTTTATTATAATACAATGTAATTTAGTGTGAATTTATATTAAAAGTTTTTTATGAATTTTGGATGATATTAAATAAATTTTTTTAAATACTGCATATTTTAATATCCATTATACTAATGACTACATTTTTAAGATTTGAATTGTACTACAGGAATCCCTTGATTAGTGTGGTTAATAAATCCTCGCAATAAACTGCATATATCAAAACCGCACTAATCAAACTAAAAAAACTAATAGGAATAATCACAATGAATCCTGGAAAATATCAAAATTATAAACATGTATTTTTTCCCCCTCTCTCAAAACATACCTATATTGCATTACATTTATTTTAAATCAATGAGGAATATGTATAGATATTTAAAAATTCTTTATAAGAATTAAAATTTATTTTTCACAAAAAAAATTATTTTTTACAAAATTATATAAATTTTGTAAACAATAATTGCATGTCTGTAGACATCGAGTACTGGAAAGGAACTGAAGGCAGCTGGCTATATAATATTGTAATGGCTATTATTAGGTAGGTTCCATTCACGCTAAATTTATTAATAAATAAAATTACGAACGAATTTAAAATATAGCAATTACATGGCGAAAGTCGTAATATTAACAGAATTAAAAATAAATAAATAAAATAAATTTATTGCAATGCTCTAACCATGTAAACTACAATCGAGATTCAGTTGCCAATGCTTCAGGTTTGAAAAATAAAAAAATATCGCACTTGTTGAAGTACACTAATCAAATCTGCACCGCATATCAGGTCTCATTTTTTTTAGTGATTTATCAAGGGATTTCTGTTTATATCTATTTTGTTCAAATAAAGTTTTATAAGATAATGTTTTTTTTTTCAAATAAATTACTTCTTTGGTTTAAATAATCAGTAGTTCAACTAAAGGAACAATTATTTCTTTAAACTGAATCAACATGAATCATTTCTATAGCTGAAGAAAATGTTTTAAAAGATATATATTCATATTGAGTTTAAACTTTTTTGACATAGTTGTATTCATCCAATTTTCACCTTCAAATATTTTTATTTTCAATAAAATATGATTAATTTGGAGAATAAAAAATATCAATTATTAGGATGCAACATATTATTATCCTATATCAATTATTATTAAAAAACCTAAATATAAAAATATATACTGTATATATATATATATACAGGAATTTTCAGAGAAAAATATCAGTTGACCCAGGCCGAGGCCTTTTTGAGGCCCTTCAAAAAAAAAAAAAGACAAAATTGACAAATATAGTAGTAAGTGTACAAGAAAAGCGAAAACATTGATAGAGAACTTCAAATTTTGATAAACATAGCTCCAACAGTATAAAGATATACAAATATATTTTTTCTTATATTTTAAATTATAAATTGAAGCCCCTAAAATCGTGAGGCTGGGGCAGCCACCCCTCTTTCATCCTTTCTGATAGCCACTTTATATATTATAAAATTTTAAAAACAAATTAAGCAAAATTTTTTTAGTACGCCATTGCATTCTTTGCTCGCAGAAGTGGAAACTGTGTTGAGTCAATGAACCAGAATTGGAATTTCATGACCCGTTTAAATCTAAACAAATCGGTTTTGAGGTACATTGGATTCTTTTTACAAAACAGATACATAGAAGTGTGTAATTTCGAGAGTGTTTTTAGTTTCCTCGACATGTTTCCTTCAAATGGTTTATCAGCAGGAGGGACTGGAATCACTTCCCGATCGGTTCCACCCTTTTATTTCTGGCTTAAACTTTAACAGGACACTTTATGCCCTGCAGAGTAAGCAGAGTAATCGAAAGAGCTATAAAACCAACACCATCTAATATAACTGAAACATATCACTACAGCATTTTCTATCCGGCCTTCGATGATACCAATTATACATTCCAATTATTAATACAGAAGAATAAATTTCGGAAGATCATTATTCATTTTCAATTTGAGTGTATATATACGTATTAAAACAATTCTTGCAGCTTTAAATCATGAAGAGAAATTATTATTATTTTGGTTCATAAAATAACGATTAACCTGTTGGCTGTTATTCTTTATCTCTCAAAGTGAATTATTAATAGTAAATTCTTTTATTATTGCACTTCTTTAATTGGATAAAGTGTTCTGGCAAAAGTAAAGGAATTCGTATTGGACAACCACACAGTCTGTGGCTAATTTCAGCTAACAGACAGTATACAGACGAAAGTCAATCGATACACAGTTTGGTCCTTTTGGAACTGCTGTGGGTTGGTTCTCATACTGACAATGGGTGCTGAGGTGTGAAAAGAAGAGAGAAAAAGAGATGACCACATCTTCCTCTCTTTCCCTGCAGGGGATGCTTCATTGATAGTTTCTCACTTAACTTGAAAAGAAAGATTTTTCCGGCAATTCCGAAATGATTTATCGCTTTCTTGGATTATAACCCGTATTTTCTTCTTCCTTTTTTTTATTTATATTTTTAAATGTGTATGAAAAAGTAAGTTGATATGCCTAGGTATAATAAAGCGTGATATAAACACGGTTAATATTTTATCATGTCGAAAGAATTTTTGACTGGAGACATTGGAATAGATGGTTATAACAAAACATTAATTTTTCTTATTAAATCTCGTAAATAATTCTATAATCATTTGTAAATTCTTAGAAAACTCATCTGCCAATATTTTTTTGGCAAAAAAATGATTAAAAAAATTCTTCGATTCAGATTTATTTAGGTCAACAAGTTCTTGGAAAATTTCTGATCACATTCTTTTTTTTTAATCTTTTTACAGATTAATATATTTAAGCTTTATTATAGTTCATTAATTAGCAAACTAATATAATATATTTAAAGCTTTAGTTAGGCACGTCTTAATTAGAAAATTTAAATTTTCATAATTTAAAATTGACGAATTAAATATGTTTACAATTAAATAGAATTATAATTCACTAAAAATTCATGATTTTTGAATTGAAATACAGTAAACTCCCGTATAACGCGCTCGCCTATAACGCCACGAAAAAATGGCGACTAGTACTCATACAACGCTATAAACAGTCCATATAACGCGTATGATAAATTTTTTTAACGTTACTTACCCGTTACTTATAATATCCGTTGATTGTATTAAAAACCAAACGATGTTTATTTCGTTTCCATGACAACTTATATAACTTTCTCGTCGGATTATACGAATCCGTCTTTTCGTAGTCCGGTTTATACTGGGTCTACTTGGATATAATATTTTTTTAAAATTTATTTATCTGTATTCTGTTTTTGTTTTTTCCTTTATTAAAAGAAATCTTCTTTAAAACAAGTTAATTAACACTGCCCACAATAACATCATATTCGAAACTAACGCATATCTCGTTAGCAATACGCGATCAGTGATGGATTGTGGCTGGTATCAAGATTGGAACTCAGAGACAAGGTTAAATTTGCATAAAATGGTATGATAATGCGTATCTCGTATAACGCCATTTCCTATAATGCGGAACGTATCCCACGCGTTCTATGGAGGTCCACTGTATAATTCTATTTGAAAGAATCTGTAAAAAAAAAATCTTTTATCGCAATGAAAGACCGCTCACAACTCATTCTGTTTTGATAATATTTTGTCAGCATTTATACATCAAATTAAAAAAAAAAAATTAAATTCGTAAATGCTTTCCTAAAGCGATCTTATGCTTATAATTATTGAATTACATAACTAAATTAACAGCAGAATAATTAAATTAATTTTTATTTCGATGATAATTAAATTATCTCTCCTGATTAAATTCTTATTTTTAAATGATAATAGTTATCAAATTTTGGTTTTAATATTGTTGATGGAATCGAATATTGTTCAAATATTTTATCACTGTGTTCTTAAGTAATATTGTATTGTATTTCGAATTCTTTCAGAAAAAAAAAATTCGTGAATAAGGAATGCTTTTTATTATATAGTTTTTCTACGACTACAACACGACTTGGAGTTTTGCAAATAAAATAATTTTTGCCGATCGCAGCTGCTTTTCTATGCAAAATAATTCTAACCGGTACAGTTACCGAACTTTTCTCTCCAATACAACAATTCTGACTAACTCTATATGCAAAGTGATTTCCTACTTCTGTGCATATCTTTGTCAACAAGTAAATTCTGTGAAAAATTTCTGTTTATTTCCGTAAATATCCTTTTTATTTTATTATTTCATTTACTCTTCCTTCGATTAAAAAAAAGTGCAACTCGTAATAAATATCCACTTCTAAACTAAAAAACAAATGATTTTTTGAAGGACATTATTTTAGATTATTATAAAATAATCTCTAGTGTTTAATATGGGATTACTTCTCTAGAACTGTTTCATAAATAAACGATTTTATAAGGAAGAACATCATTATTTTCATCTAAAATCGTGTAATGATGCTCTTCCGTGATTACAACTTTGTCAGGAAGATTAAAAAATCTGAATTTTTATCTAGAAGTCATAGAACTGCTGCATTTTCCAGAAAAAAAATGTTGTCTAATTCAGCTGATTTTTATTATGCTGTTTTAATCCATATTAAAAATATACTGTATATATATTTTTTTATTTTGTGAAGTTAGTAATTCAGCTGATTTTTATTATGCTGTTTTAATCCATATTAAAAATATACTGTATATATATATTTTTATTTTGTGAAGTTAGAAACCAAATTAATTCGAGGAATTAATTTAATTATTCTTAACGAATCTGTGGTTAAATTATATATTTGGGAACTGATTGATGATGGTGTAAACGACTATCTTATTTAGTTATAGTATATATGATTTAAAGAACTTAATAGTTGAACTAGCACCGTTTCGTAATCTATCTTAACTTATTTGGCCTCCTCTTCTGTGTAAAAGCAAAGATTGATTACCTGTGCTACACACGTACAATACTGACCACCTGTTTCGGGTCAAAGATTATTGTCATTGTTGTGTGTGGAGGTGCTCTCGATGCTTGACTTCTAATGCACTTTCTCCTATTAATGTTGGCGCTCGTAAATAAATTTAAAAAAATAATAATCCTAATTTAAAATACTGTAAATAAAAAAGAGAATTTTGTATTTCTTTTGAAAGTCAACAAAAATATTTTTAAAAAAATTTTTCAAGTAGTTTTATTCAGATATGCTAATGTTTAAAAATTTATGCAGATATTTATTTTCCAGATAAAAATAAAATGAGTTTTATTAATAATTAATATATAGAGAAAATAGATAACTCGTTACTGGTAAATTTACTCTAAAAATATTTATTTCTAACAATTTTTATATATATATAAAGAAGGATAGCTTTGGAGCTGATAGAGAATACAAGAGAAACTGATAGGTCTAGATAAAGTTTAGTATTCAGCATCCTCAAAACTTTCATTTTTATCTTATGTAAGATAACTCTGTCACCATCTTAAAATGATCGATATAAATAATCTCAACGGAACTTATATAATATTTACGAAAAAAGTTTTCAATAATCAAGTAGATACTCATCTTCCGATAGGTTAGGAGCTAACAGATATTTCACAAATTTCAGTTTTCCTATTGTGTCGTGCGATGCTATGCGATATTTATGGAAGAGAAGCATCTTTCTAAATAAACAATCGTGTATAACTTGTATAGATTTTTATCGATTTATTTTCTTTACGATCTTATAAAATGCTTGGCACAATCATGTATTTAATGCTTATATTTGTAAAAAAAAATTGGCTAATTATCATACTCGGTGTATTAGTTGCGAACTGGAAAACTCTATAAAATTTATGTCTGTCTGTTTGTTATTCTGCTCGAAAGAAATGAATTAGAAAAGGAATAGTGGTACATTCTGATTCAATTAGTTTACTTCTTGATCAGCAAATTAACTCAATTAATTTACCAAACCAGAATCATTACTGTATCGAATTTTTCCGCTATACAGTTGGCTGATAACAAAGATCGTCATCAGAATCTTTGTATTCTCCAGAATATATTGTATAGAAATTTTAGATAGTTGGAGAAGACATTATTAGTAAATAATTGTATTCCATTTGTTAATTAAACATTCCAGATAAAGAAATTACAGTCGGAATAATTAAATTACCTAACTACAATTTTAAGATCTGTGATATTCCCGGCTTACATCTCATAAATTATTGTTATTTAAACATATTACTTCTAATCGTATTTTTAAATTAATTCATAACATATGTGTCAAAACTGACAAGAAAACTGAAACGTAAAAACATAATTTTATTATTACTGTATTGATTTTTATCAGTTATCTTTATATTTTTCTGGGAATAAAGAATTAAAAAAAAAGAGTGACAAATCTAATGTTATGTGTGTCAGTTATTTCGAGAAAGTTTCTCTTTAAGAGTTAACAGAAATTAAATTTTCGTTATTTTATCAGAAGGAAAAATTTTAACTTATGTATGATTATCAATTATCATTTTTAAATCTAAAATAACGTTTTTTTAAGCATTTTTCTGGCACGTTTTAGATTTTACGTTATTTTTGGATCTCTATTCTCCATAAATCTATATAAATGTTTTAATTATCTGTAGATCAAATATATGAATTTAATTTCTCTTTGAAATTCAGACTGACTTTTCAGAAACAACTCGAAAATCATTATTATATGCAAGTTCATCGTGACTGTTAAAAAATATTAGTCACTCAGCCAATATTTTAAGTTGAATATCAAATTTAATCAATATTTTAAAAGATTTTCTTTTATATTAATAACTTTTAATGGATTCGTTGTAAAATGGCAAACGATCAAATTTTTATATGCTATCCAAAAGCGTGTAATTAAGAGTCGGTGTATATGATAAAGCATTCAAAAGTAACACAACGATGATTTTACGATTTTTCAGTAACATAATATTTGTATTTGAAAGATCTGAATGGAACAATTTTCACTTGGCCATGAAAAATTTCCATTATTTTTATATTTAAGTTCATGGTAATCTGAATATGTTATGATAAAAGCATTCTTTAAAAATTTACTGCAGTATTTGCATATATGGATGTACGCGAAACGAGCCACTAGAGGGCTGAGATTCTGAGGTGGCAACATGTAGCAACATGAACCAAGAAAACTCCATATATACAAAGATGGACGGGAATTGTAACCATATGTTTGTTCTTTTTCCTGCATATATGGATGTACGCGAAACGAGCCACTAGAGGGCTGAGATTCTGAGGTGGCAACACTGTAGAAACATGAACCAAGAAAACTCCATATATACAAAGATGGACGGGAATTGCAACCATATGTTTGTTCTTTTTCCTTTTTTTCAATAAAACTGAAATTTTTAACTTTTCTGCCTCGAACTTTACATATACATATATACAATAATATAATACTGTACATAAAATTAGTCTACTCCATGGTTTAGTACGAATTAAATGAAGAAAATCTAAAATAAATATTAAGCTATTTTTTAAATAAATAAGCAATTGCGTATTATCAAAACGTCGTGTGCCAGAAATAACATCATTGTGACAGCTATTTTTTAAATAAATAAGCAATTGCGTATTATCAAAACGTCGTGTGCCAGAAATAGCATCATTGTGACATCATCATCATCATCATGACATCACGATGTCGCCACTTTCTGTTCATTGACGTAACGATAACAATATCACTAGTATGACGTCATGCTGATGATATTGATGTTACGTATAGGCAAGAGAAGAATAAGAAACATGCTTAAGATTAGTATCATCTTTAGGATCCTGTGATCAATCCCAGAATAATTTCAACGATGGTTTCGCATATCAAATGTCATCATGTTTGGAGCTCCATGATTCCATAGATTTTGATAACTTTGGTGGATCTGTAACAATTCCAATTTAAATATATATTTTTTGTATATATAAAATTATATATTTGCATTCGTGATTTTTTGAAAATCTTGCATAATACTGTAAATTTGCAATATTATTTCATTTAAATTTTGTATAAAAAATTATAATGCTCTAATTCAAAATCAAATTTTTCACACTCGAAATTTGTCGAAGTAATTTTTCATACTAATATGGAAAAGTAAGCGGAAGAATATTTAACTTTAACTTATCTTAATATTTAACTTAACTTTTCCTGAAGAATATAAATTGCAAACTGTCCAGGCTCACGTAAAGAATAATGATCAACGATCCTCGTATAGAACTACATGAAAAATCAATGAAAGGAATATTCACTATGTTCTATATATAGCAAATATTTTTCTGCTCGGCTGTTGTTTAGTAATATTTTAACTACCGAAACAACAACTTATCTATTAAATTCATTTTAACTTTTTATTGATCAATATAAATTTAATTCTGAAAGTAATCCTAGCTAAGAGATGCTGCTTTCATTTACACAATGTATTCCTACATTTTCTGTTTAAATTTTTAATTTTTGAAAATATTTCTGTTTCGATCTCATTTATTTTTCTTCCTATTCCAGAAATTAAGTACTAAAATATGTACAGTATATATATATACTTGTATATATATATATTTCTTATTTTTTAAGTAAACTAAATCTTGAAATAATTGGTTAAAATTGCGTTTGCATTGCTTTAATGCTATACTCGAGGACACAATAGATTATTTATGATATCCTAGAAAAAAATAGTTACCGATTCTTATGATTGGGTGGACCAACAAGATGAAGAATGGGAATCAAGTGTCCTGCCCAGATTCTCTTGGGATAACTACCAGAAATGGTCTCACAGAATTCAATTCTAAATCTTCTAGGGTGGAAAGCTGAAACTTTATCTCGGAATATCTGACACTGGCAGATACCTATTCTTGAATTGTTCATCTTCATAATAATAAACATTTTTCTTACATTTATTTATGCCATGTTTTCAGCTGTAAAATACAGCATGAAATCATTTCAAAGAATTTATCTATTTCCATTCAAAAGAAATTTGTTTCCAACATGAGATTTCGAAGAAATAAGATACGGAAATTAATGGAGATTATTTGTTTGATGACATACTTTTACTCTGAATTTCAATTTAATGTCTATATTATTCTTAGAAACGGATTTATGTGTCTTCGGACGTACTCATTTGCTGCAGTGATGAAAAATTCTTTTCATTCATTTGCTGTAAATTCTAGCATACTTACATTGAAAGAAAATACGATATAATAAAAAATATAGCAGTTTAACTTATATCAGTTACGAGTTTAGATTCAATAATTTCCTTTTTTTTATCCTACTAGAGTGTAGACCAGCATGTTTTCGATTATCACTTTCTTCAGCTTTGTAAGTCAGTCATCAGTTTCTCGTAGTGATCTATTCTTCCCTCAGACTTCGTACTTAGATCAGACATACTTATAGTCTGAACATTCATCTTCCAGTCATTCATTTATCATATACTCGATGATCTTTTCTTTCTTATATTCGAATGCCGCAACAATGTATTTGTTTCTTTTATTAATGGAAAAGGATGCGGTTGCCAACAAATAAAATTTTTGAGATGATTTCGGAAGAATTTTATATAAACCTAAAATAATAATTAAAATTTTAAAATGTATTAAATTTATTTTTAATATATTTTTAATTAAATAAAGATTTAGACTGATAGAATTTAATTTATATCCGATGATTTTAAACTGGATGGCTCCCTCTTATGGCCAGTTCCAGCAAAAGCGTAGCAGACGAACTGGTGATCTCACTCGTTATTGAGGTAATATATTCTTTTTATTAATTATTAGAAGCTGGTCATCACACTTATTAACATAAATAGGATACGTCTGGTCACCAAAACAAAGTCAATTTGCTATTGTCGAAATTATGTTCGCGTCCGTCATGTTGATGGGCCAATTTAACCAGTGTTACGGAGGCTCCATTTTTCTAACATAGAGGAGCCATCCAGTTGTTTTTATTAGTCCCTAGATATGTAGAGTAGCGCATTTGTTTGCGCCATCAGATGCAGCCATATTATATCCTGTTAGATAAGGCGTTATCATTGTGTGATAGGTTTTCTGGTTATTTTTTAAGAACATGCCTTGTTATAGAACTATAAATTGTTCTAATCGAACAGAAAAGGTTATAGGTTATTTCCTTTGCCGTAAGGTAAAAGAAATTAGAGAAAAAAGAAATGATTAAAAAATATTAGAAGGAAAACTTTTCCAAACACTATCTTCGTTTGCCAGGTAAAAAAACTGCTGTATTTATAAATTAGAAAAGAAATATAATAATAATATTATGGTTTACTTTCCATAAAGTTAACCGTGATTATCGATCGGCGGGAGGATATAAAATGGCGGCTGAATTCGCTACTCTATATATCGAGGGACCCTAGTTTTTATGCAACATTGAATTTTCAAAAACTTCATAAGATTAGTTTCATATAAGCATTAGGATTTGCAATTAGACTCTAAATACAACCACCGATGAGCAAAGATGAAACTAAAGATCTCTGACTTAGAAGGATCTAGACTTCCTAGAGAATCGACCTCTTAGAAAAACCTTTTTTTTTTCTTATTTTTCTATAGTATCATCATAACTTTTTATCAGAAGAGATTTGAGAAAAAGAAAGATTAAAAAAAAAGCCATAATTAAACGAAAATTAAGTAAGGTTTATGGATTAATTAAAACTGTCAATCTATATATTCTGCATCAGTTTTTATTAAAGTTTTTAATAAAAATAGGATCAGTTTTTTAAAATTTATCATAATTAAACGAAAATTAAGTAAGGTTTATGGATTAATTAAAACTGTCAATCTATATATTTTGCATCAGTTTTTATCAAAGTTTTTAATAAAAATAGGATGAGTTTTTTAAAATTTACAATTTTCAATCTGTGAAATTGAATTTTCTAGGCATGTATCGGCCATTGATAAAACAAAATTTTTTTTTGCAGTATAAGGAACTACTTCAAAAGATTTTCTCAGCAGTTAAATTGTTCATTCCCTTCTAGTGTCTTACAGTGCCACTTATGCTCCTTTGGCAGGAAGAAAGGAGAATAGAAGTATCCTCTTTTCCTCCTTAGGGAACTAACCATTCTTTTTTCAGATTAACAGCTTTCACTCTATAAAAACGTAAGAAAGAAGAACAAACTCATACCCTTCGATAATAACTTAAGAATTTCGAGAAAAAAATAAATTTTACTAAAAATAAATTCAAGAAAAATGTATTTATTTTGAATAATTTTTAAGCATTGGAAAAAAATATCGAGTAGTGAAAGCTTAAAACAATTGATTACTGGCGAAAGAAAAAAAAAAAGAGATTAAGAGACACAAGACACGATAGAGTCGATTTGAGATTAAAGCGAAACTGAATGTAGTCGTAATGACATTTCTAAGCCATTTTTCAATCATTTTGAGGAATATAAAGATCGTTGTTTATTCTTTTCTCATCTTAAAAATATCCCAACTCATCAATTATTGACGTCAACTTTCCTTAAATGGATGCTTTTCTATCTCGCTTGTTTGTCAAGGAAAGTCTAATTTAACATCGCGAATAAATCTGACTACCTAGAAAATGACCTACGAAATGAAAAATAAGCGGTAGTCCCAGTGAAAATAAATAATTAACAAGACAAAATGATTAATTTTACTTCTTTGTGCACTTTGAAGTAAAGCCGATTTCGGGAAAGAAACTTTAGAAAGATTCCATAAATTAAAATTCGAATTTTTAATGTCATTCTGCATATTTTCTATAGTCTATTTCTAAAATTGCAAATCAGAGCTTCTGTTTGAACGTTTTACAGATAATATAAGAGAAGACCTTCCAAATAACATAATAAACTTGCCACGCATTGAAAATGATTTGTTGGGTTCTACATTCCCTTACTGTAATTAGTATGTACTATCTAGCTACGTCAATCAGTTTTATAGTTATAGCAGTCTATCCAAAGAGAACGTCAATTGTTTGAAACTTTAGACATGTAACTGTCAGTGATATTGCATACATAACAATAGTAATTATTGTTTAATGCAAACCGTGATTCTTATAGGGAAAATGTCGTTTCTATAAAATTTTGTTTAAAAAAAGGAGAAAATAGTATTTATTTATTATTTCTTTAATAAAATTTTTTAGAAAGTAAAACACTTTAATGCCGTACACTTATTTTGAAAAAAATATAAACAATTTTGAAAATAAAAATAATTTTGGTTATTTTTTGGCTATTAAATATCCAAAAATTATTTTGGCTACTTAATTTTGCTATTTAATAGCCAAAATTATCTTTGGAAGATATTAATAATTCTTTAAATATTTTTTATTAGAAAAGATTCAATTTTTTTTTTTAAGAAGAATATTTTAAAAGAACTTTTGCGAATTATGATGTAATTTTATTATTTGCATTTCTTGGATTTAAAATTTTTCTTGGAGGAATAAAGTAATCTTTCTGATTTTTTTTATCGATTTTCAGGTGTGTTGAAAATTTTCATACGAATTTCTTTTACTCGTGTCGTACTCCATTTGTACTCCAGAGCATCTGTGATATAAAATCAAGTTCGGAATCGATTCCTTAACATAAAGCTGCAACTAGGAGAATTCAGGATCGATTCCCGGTCGGATTTCATTCTTCTCGTGTCTTCATTTCAGCTATATGATGGGTTTCGTGTATTTGCAACTTTAGATAATTGATAGCACTTCAAAAAACGGAAAACAACCAATTAAACTTCGTACACCAAATTTTATTTTTGATATAAAAAGTAAGAATCTCTAATAATATTCGATAGAAAATAGTTATACGTTTATTATTAGTGATCAAAAATCTCATAATGATAGCCAAATACTATAATATCACTTTTATTCCTCCATATTTTTGCATCTTAAAAAAAAGCTATAACTTAAATATTTATAGTTATAGTCCGAAAAGAATTATTTAAATTTTATCTCAAATAACTTTCATAAAATGTTATCATCTTGTATTAAAATTTTGTATGGATTGATTATGCTTAAAGTTAGGATACGATACGATAAAAACGTAGGATAAATATTTCGTTCTATAGCATAGTAAATTCACTTCAGAATTTTGATGCCCGGAGCCAAAAATATATCGGGTATATTATATATATATGTATTTTTTTCTTATAAAAATAAAAATTTTCATTGGAAAAAGTGAAGGATTCTTGACAAATTTTTATACATATTTCGTTCATTTTTTTTGCTCGAGGTATAAGAAAAGAGAAGACATTTATCACTCTTCACATTGTCGAAATCACAGATTACCATAGGTAGAATTCGGTAGCACAGCATCCTCCAGGGTATGGAATAAAAAGAAAGGCTGGACATCAACCTCTATACATTGGTAAGCAACAGCAGCAATAAAATGTAAAGAATGACAAGGTGGAATAGTCAGACGTCTTTATCCATCATTGCTTTACTATGGTTATTTCTTCGGTCTCTCGAGAGTAGATGGTGATGTACTTTTTACGAAATCCAAGTAGATATACCATTTTTATTGTTTACTGTTTTACATTTGATTTAATTGTTTATAATTCCATCATAATAATGCCTTAAAAATTTTTATTTTTATCAAGTAGATATACCATTTTTATTGTTTACTGTTTTACATTTGATTTAATTGTTTATAATACCATCATAATAATGCCTTAAAGATTTTTATTTTTTTGCAGGAGATATGAGCTGTGATTAATAACAATTAAATTTCTTAGTACAGCTTCTTTTTGGTGGACTGTATAATTGATATATGATCTTCTCCACAATAATTATCACTATAAAACTGGTTTATTTATGCATATGGTTATACGCTTCAGATAAATACTGTTTATGAAAAGATTTATGAATCTAGAAACTCTTATAAAAATAGACAATGATTTGTTTTAAGTTTGTAGATACGGATCTTTAATTAATATAAATATTAGCTTTTACTATTTCGATTCGCTTCATCTACATCAAAAAGTGAAAATAGAAAAAAAAAAAGATTTATTTTCATTCACTTGTTTATTTTCAGTTGGTTAAACATAAAATTATTATTATTTTGTTTTAATCGGAATTCTAATTGAAATAATAATATTTTCAAGTGATACAGATTATGGATTCGACAGAATTGTGAAACTAAACTAAATTTAATTACCATCATAAGAATTTAGTTTGATTTAAGAGTTTTTAAAATTGATTTAATACCGGAATCATATCGAAATTCCCGTTTAAAACAACCTACTGTATGTATTTTATAATATTTTTAATTGTAAACATATTTTATAATAAATTTTTCATAATTATTTTCGATATTGAATTTTTAAAGCACATAAACTTTAATTTATTCAATTGTCTTTTACTGTAAAATATATTATTATTATTAAAAGAATAAAAAAAAAAATTTTTGAGAAATCATAAAACATGATTCATTTCTTATTCAATAGATGGCGACTCAAATGATGAATGATATCAATAAATCTTAAAAGATAGATTTTTCTAATATTTCTCTTTTAGAAGAAAGTTAAATTAATTTGAAATTTAAATTTAATCCAAATTAATATAATTGATTACTCTTAAAATTTTCCCAATAATAAATATATATTAATAATAATGTAATATTATTTTATAAAATATTGATCATAGAATTCTCAATTTTAAGACATCTGAAATTATAAGCCATTTCTGTAAAAGTTATTTAAATAGATTTTCAAATTGGTTTGATGATATTCATCATGATTAAATAAATACAAGAAAATTTATTTTATATCACTATATTTATTTAAACAGATTTTCAATTAGTTAAGACAATATAATGTATAATAAGCAATACTTTTATAATTAATAATCTGCGAGTAATTGATATTCACAAATCGTATTTAAAATACAATTCTATTCAGTTTTATCTATTTAGTTTACTTCAATTTTCTTAGACTATTAATTTAAAATATGACTGTTTTCAAGACCATTCAAACCTTAGAATCAATGTAGAATTTTTCAATTAAAAATTTTCATTTATCTGTTAATTAAATTATATTATCTGATATTATTTATATTTTACTAAATGAAATTAGCTTTCACTTTTAATTTTCTTCATAAAATTTTATTATATAATATTTAAAAATGAAGATGATATTAACAGTATACAAATGAATAATTAAAATGTACTCTTCTCATAATTAACTGAATAGAATCTAAGATATTGCTATTATTCATTATTATAAACATTAATTATTAAAAACTTTATAATTATAATTACTCCACTTAATAATTTATTATAAATTACAGCATTCCAAAATTTTTTAATTTAATATTATTTAAGTTGTTATATAACATTTAAATAACTTAATCATCATCACTAACCCATCAAATTTTTTTGAGTGTCTAAATATTTAAACCAAAAAATATGGGAAAAAAATTTAATGAGACAAAATATAAACATATACTTCATTCTAAATCTATTTCAATAAATTAAAAGTTATTATAGAATAATTATACCATATCAAGAATAAAACAGAAGAGAAAAATTATTAACAAGTCCAAAAATCATTAGTAAGAAATATAGAAATATGCTGCATAATCAAGAGGCCATTAATATAGAAGTACAATACTATATTAGACAAATATTCATGTACTTATTACAAATCACATCTAAATCTTATCAAAAACAAATATTTTTGACATAAATACTGACATTAGAGTTGCTGCTTTAAAATGATATAAGTATTATATAAATTATACAATGTGTATCAGAATTGCATACAACAAAAAAGTACATGATATTCTATAGTAAAAACAAATAAAATTAAAATTTTCTATATAAACATATAGTTTTAACTGTTTCATTACAGAGATATGGCAAAGGATATAATAATGAAAAAGAAAAATAAATCCCGGTACTTTTACCTTTATTTAAATATTGCATACTCAATCAAATATGTTTAATAGATGTTCAAAGTGACCCCATTACATTCAAGGCAAGGCACGGCCCTATTGCATCACAAATTCCTGATTCATTAAAAGATGTTAGGTATATTAGGATTAATTGTTCCAGCTGTTGTAGTATTATCCATATATGGCATTGTAGCAGCTAGAATATACTTACTCTCATTAACAATAAGAATAAGATATATTCCAGCTGCTTCTGGAGTATCAACAGAATAAGGTGTATTCCAGGTGTGACATGCATATATCATCTGCTTGTTGTATCACTGGGAATACACATTACTCTTATCAGCTGGATCAGATAGATTTTTATTATCCAGAAAAATATAAGAGTATGGGAGACAGAACTGAAGTTTGTTCTCAAAAAACCATAAATAATTGTTTTATGGAATGACCATTTGATCAACATTATATCCTGTAATGGAGTGGTGTTTATACAGCAAATTTTGCTTGTTTTTAACTGTGGACATATTAGTAACAGATCTGAAAGTATTAAATTTTATTGGTTTTTAAATTATTTATCAAAGCATTTATGTTTTCAATCCTACAATTAAATGTACAGAATTAGGCACAATGTATTAAAGTTATGGAAATGGAAGTGGGCTAAAGAGATTATAAAAAAAATGTAAAAATGATATTTAATATTTCTTTTTTAATTTAGATTATAGATGAATATCATTAGTAGAATGATTTGAAATTAAATTAAATAGTAACAGCAATATAAATGCAAATAAAACAAACCCCTTAATATTTTGCTTTTAGTCCACAAAATTTTTGGATCTATGGTTGTATAAAAATTTGCAAATAAAAACGTGTTTAAATTACAGATAGTTATTTAAAATTTAAGTTAAAAACATAATTTGATGATGATTATTATATATTTATTTACTCAGTCTGCTATTTTTGCTTTCCAAACTTTGAAATTGTTTACTTTATTTAAAATATTCTTAATCAAAAGCAGAAGTTTGTGATTTTGGTTAAAATAGTATGCTTGATTAACTATAAATACAAAAATAATAATAAATATAAAAGAGAAAGAGGTTATTTTAGAAAAAAAATGTTTTAAAATATATTTTTTTTTTAATTTAAAATAAAAAGGTTAACTTTTATTTGAATAATTTAACTTAAAAGATTAAATCAATATTAAAACAGAATTACAAAACAAAACTAAGTATGACTAACATATCTAACAACATTATATTGTTCAGTATTTTTGTTTCATAGGCATGATGATGATAATTTATTGATTACGAAAGAAAGAGGAAAAGATATACACATGAATTTATGGAATATAAAATAATAGATATTTACTGTTATTCACAAAAATGAAAAATATGTTAAAAATGTTATTCATTTGTATCGTCATCAGAGAATAGAGAAAGTAAGAATTAACACGATCAAAGTACAATATGGAACAATTATTTACAGTTATATATTTTGTTTCAAAACATAAAATGTTAATTCAAAATAACATAATTACCAAAACTAAGACTTCATTAAAACATAAAGAGAGAAGTCAAAACTAATTCAGATCATTGAATGAAGCTGAAAGTAACTGACGTAACGTGTTTACAAGTAATGACGCAATCAACCTGACGAGACATCTATCGACAAGAAATTAAAATTTTGTATATTGTATTATATTGACTAATTGTACTATATACAGTTGTAATTTGTTGAATATTATACAGTTGACATTTCATCGCATTATAATGCGAAATTTATTATTTTTATATTAAATATAATCAAAATTTTAAATTATGTTAAATATATTTTCATACACATTATTGTTTCAAACATTAAAATCTATGGTTTCAAATTAGAGATGCTTGAACACAGTTTTCGGGTCAAATTGGTTGAACTTCACAATATAGCAAATTTTTGAGTTGAGTTTAAATTTTATCTTTAATGATATTTAAATTATGATAAAATTTGAATTTACCTAAATAATTCATTTAAAATATAAAGAAATATCGCCAGAAGCGGCGCTGACGCCAAGGGACAGCGCCGCTCCTGGCGATATTTCTTTATATTTTAAATGAACGGAAGCAATTTGTCTCCGTCACGGACTCCGTGCAGTATACGAAAGTACGCTGTAGTGGAGCGAAAATATGTTTTCACACTCCTGTTATTTATAATTAATAAATAAATTACATTTTTAGTTGGATCATATACAATGGAATCTAAATCAGCACTTGCGAACAATAATTTGGGAAATTTGAAAAAAGATGAACAAAGCTGAATAAAAGTAACTGCAGTTAGCAGTAGCGTGCTGTGTTAAATGTATTGTGAGATTATAATAAGATTATTATATTCTTTTTAACACTGAAAGTAAACCCAAGAAACTAACTTTCCATCATTAACAAAGAAAAAAAAGGTAGCCGGATTGGCCGCGTGGAAATGCTTCGGCTTTCCATTCTGGAGGACCTGGGTTTGAGTCTCGGATCCCACTCTTTGAAAATATTTATCATGAGGTCCGGCTCGGCCTGTCGATCTCCGTCCTCCGCAATCTGGCTGACCTCTCCGCAGGGGTGGGCAGCCTGTGGAAGAGCCTGTTTTTTGCATATTTTACGCCCCTTTCCAATCAGGGAGATTATTAAGGGGCGGGGTCAGTACCAACCACGGGCTGCACCCACACTCGTGGAAGAGGGCCGAATGGTGAAGGACGGGAATCGACGGGCCGAGCCCAGCACCCCGGAAAAATTTTTCAGAAGATGCCGTATCCGGGACGCGAACTCGGGTCCTCCTGAGTGGCACGCCAAAGCGTTACCATTCGGCCATCCGGCCGCCCCCAGGATATTTGGAAACGCTAAAACCGTAAGTTGGCACCTCTCATTACGAGTATTTGAATATGTACTTAAATTTTTATATAAAATCATATAAACTTAATTTAATAATAAATTCATCCTTTTTCATGATTTTAACTGGTCTTGAGAAAATTCAAAAACCAGTCTGAAAATCATAGGAGCTATGAAGATTCCTATCACTGGTCATAAAGTTCTCTTAGACATTTTCTCATTGAGTTTGTATGTTGAGGCTAGTATCCGAGAGAGTTATTATAGATTACATTATTGTGGGAGGAAAAAAAATTACAAAATGGACTCACAAAATGGAGAATTTGGCCTTTAAAGGGAAAGATACATAGTTTTATTCTTGAAATGAATAGACCATCGTACATGCAAAATTTCTCCACTTGCGGCGCCACCTACATCGTTAGTATAGCTTAGGCTTAGTATCCAGCTGTTACATAGCGTTTCGCTCTCAGTTTGCATTTGTCTTTTTAATTTTCTCCATAGTTAAGCTGGTTCATTATGGACTTTAACAAATTGACCGTTTCTGAAGCTTAAGGGACAATTAAAAAATATTGGAGAAAAAACAAAAACAAAACTGGGGAAAAGCAGAGTTAATTTGAAAGGTAAGTGATATTAAGCCATGCTTATTATAAACTTGCATAAATCACATTATCAACATGTGTCACGAGTAGACTATATGTATTATAAATCCTTCGTAGTAAAAAAATTACTTCTTGAGATCTTATAGCAGGATCATGAATGATGTATATAACTTTTTATTAGCTATTATTATTTAATTTACATAATGATTTTTGTTTTGTTTGTGGAAAGTATTTCTTGATTGGGCCATGATTTTATTCGTATACCATACTTGTAAAAGAAAATCACAAATATGTTAGAATCTTTGATGATTTTAGAAAAATTGATATTTAATGCATACTGCCATTACTCATCAAGAACGCTTATGATGTATCAGATACTTGTCATATTAACCTTTTAAATTTATTTACAGTTCTGTTAACTTTTCTATAAATTATTTGACTGCAGGAAAGAAGCATTATTATCTTAATAAGCGACATGAATATTATAACCAAATACAATTACAATTATGGGTTACTAAACTTGAAGTTTGTGACTTCAAGTTTAGTAACCCATAATTGTTGTGTGGAGTCCATATGGAATTTATATCGAAAATATTGTTAAGGACCAAACTTACTGCCAGAAGATTTTAGAGCGTGCAGACTTATAGTATAAGTGTTTTTTTGCATTAAAATATTAATATATTTCTTTAATTATTAATAATGCTATATCAATCATCAAAATTATGATTTGTAGAAATGTATAACTGATTAGAAACTAGTGTCTCCCTGTTGAATGTTTTGTCTATTCAAACAATTTTTATTTATTTTTTTAGTAAAGATATTGAATTAAAAAATGAAGAATAAAGAAAAAAGTATACTGAAATTAGTTAAAATATATTTTTATTGTTTTTGTTATATTTTATTCAAAGCAAAACACTTGTATTTAACTCATTACATTTTGAATTTGTATAATTTAAATTGACTATACATATTTTTGACTGTGTTTTAACAAGACAAAAGATGCAATAATCCAAGTTTTGGACTGTCATTTTTTTATGTAACACTACAATTTTATATTGCATTAAAGAAATAATTATAGCAAAGCTTCATACATAAACACTTTGTTTGTTAAAGTTTAGAAGATAAAAGCAATTGTCACCTAAAAAAAATTAATATAATAATTTTCAAAATTTTGTTTATCTAACACAAGTCTTTCTTGGTGTTGGGATTTTTTTTTCTGTCAGTGTAACTCAAAATAAAAAAATTTTTTTTATAAATATACCTTGAAATGTCAGCTGTCAAAATTTACGACAACAATATAGCTTAGAATGAAACTGACGGATAAAAATACAACTAATGCCACTGGTGGGAAAAAAATGAAATTACTTTCCAAACAACCCAATATATGAAATCTGGTTTCGCAATTAAAGGTTGTCTCAATACTGCAATATTTAATTCTCTAGTTGCAATCATTTAATCTGTTCATTGCCATTGATGTTTATACATGTCAAGGAAGTGGAACAAAAAAATAAAAATAAAATAAGGAGTTAAAAAATTCAATCTTGATTTTATTAATCCAGCTTTTGCAAATTGGTTCTTTTGTGTGCAATTGTCGAAAATATGCCCTTTTGACAGCAAGTCCTTAATTTTTTCAGTTGCCGAAATATTTTAAAAAATTATGTGTAAATATAAACATTGTTTATATATTTGAACAGCTCGATAGAATTTGATTTTTTTTTTATTCCATCCTGTCAACTTTATAGTCTAATCCAGCGTTTCTCAAACTTCAAACTTTTTTCCTTCACGACCCCATTTTTCATTACGAGATTTTTCGCGACCCTATCTGCTAGATCAGCGCTTCTCAAACTTTTTTCATGCATGACCCCATTTCATTCACGACCCCATTTTTCATTATGAGATTTTTCGTGACCCCATTTTTTATTACGAGCGCTTCTCAAACTTTTTTCATTCATGACCCCATTTTTCATTACTAGCTCTCAAACTTTTTTCATTCATCACCCCATTTTTCATTACGACATTTTTTGCCAACTTTTTTCATTCATGACCCCATTTTTCATTATGACATTTTTCCCGATCCCAGGTATTAAATATGAAATAAAACATACAAATACATAAATCATTTATACACATATTTAAATATGAAATAAAACATACAGGTATATAAATCATTTACACACTTAATTAAAATGAACACAATCAAAAATAAAACATACAAATACATAAATCATTTATACACTTATTAAGATAAATACAATCAGCCAACTACATTGAAAATACGAAATGTTGTCATATGTTAAATATAGGACATTTGTGGAAATTACATATAAACTGAAATTCAAGTATTTGAATTTAATTTTTGTAATTACATATAAACTGAAATTCAAGTATTTGAATTTAATTTTTGCGACTCCTTACATATAAACTGAAATTCAAGTATTTGAATTTAATTTTTGCGACCCTACATATAAACTGAAATTCAAGTATTTGAATTTAATTTTTGCGACCCCAAATGGGGTCACGACCCATACTTTGAGAAACGCTAGTCTAATCTATCAAATTTATTCCAATTATGAAATTTGATAAATGATATTTTTGAAATTTTTAGAAAAAAAAAAATCAAATTTTTCATAAAATGAGCTATAAAATTCTGAATATAAAAAAAATATTGTAGATAAGAAAATTTTTGTTAATTCTTTAAAAAAAACTAAATATATCATAACCATTCATTTTTGTTTTAATTTCACTAAAACTTAGGAGAAAATTGTGAAATGTAAATACTCTCAGGCCATTTAAAGGACCATGGTATTTATTACTTTATAGCAGCCATTTGTTTCCCAGGAAATTGCAACCAAGCCTACTTAACATGTAAGTGTTATTGGATGCTGAATAACGATAAACAAACTGCAGTCAAATTAGAGGAACAAAAAATATGTTTATGTTTTAGATGATGCCATTTTTGTATATGTTAGGATTTTTTCATATAAATAAGAAAAAAAATTATAAAAAATAAAAATTAATATAAAATAAAAATTAAATAAAAAAAATAAAAAAATTATTAAATGTATAATTGAGAAAAGAACAAGTTAATAAATATGAAATATTAATAAAAACAATATTTCAATGAATTCATGTATTTTTTTCATTAGTACATGACACAACTTCATTCAATAGATGTTATGTAACTCAGTTTTTTTTACATATAATCTCTAAAAATTTCAGCTTAATTTCTTCATTCATTGTTCATTTTGTTCAGAGTACTTGTTATCTAAAGATTTCAACTATTTTTATTAGATAGCTAAAATTTCATTAAAATAAAAATAAAATTGTATTTTTGCCACTCTCATATATGTAACAAAAATTATGAATAAAAATGCTTAGAGAGAGAAAGAGGGGAAAAAATGCAATAAATCCTGAAAATTTCAAAAAATTTCAATGAAAATTAAGTGAGATTTCATAACTAAGTTTATTTATTTTTGCATATTAATTAGGTTAAATTAAAAAAATAGTTGGTAATGAAAGAATTAAAATGGGAATTTTGAAAGTTCTGAGATATTCTCAATACATCCTAAGCCATTAATTTGATTTTTATGAAATTTAATATGATGATCATGCCATTGAATATGATCTCAATGGAACATCAATTAACTCTATCTGTAACTCTTAAAAATTGACAAAGATTCAGTCGTCAAAAGTTCTCCCTTAACTTTTGAACTATTTGATTAATTTATGAAATTTAACAAGTCCATTAAAATTAAATTTTAAGTAATATTAATCAACCCTATAGATTCATCTAAATAATATATATATAATCTTCCACTTATAGAATGACTGCATATGTAAAAAGATAAGCTCTAATTCAAAGTGGAAAAATAATAATTTATTAAATAGAAAATAATGTTCTTAGAACCAAGTATTGTTCTAAAACGGGTGTGCCATTAATAATGTTGATATTTAACCTGAAGATGGCTTTGGTTAGCCAAAAACGTTCGTTTTAATAAAGTATTTTTTATGTTGTCATTCTCAGCTGCTTATGGTGCTTTTAAATACATATTATGCAATTTATTAAAGTTTACTGGAGAACGACTTCACAAAGTCATCTTCAGCTTTTTAAAAAATTTGAATACAAAACATTCTTTGGAATATAAGATGCAGAATGTTATTTAAATTTAAATTACTTAGAACAAAAGAATTAAGGAATTATACATGAATATTAAGGTTACATACTTTTAAAAATTAATATTAAACACATTAGATGAACAATAGTTGCAACTAAATAAATTACAATTAAAAGTAAATAAAAATAAAATAAACGAAATTACTGTTCAATAACAATGATTTCGGCCATTTTTATGTCTTCCACTTTACTTATCCCTCTGACGACGTGTGCTTGATCCTATTGAACGCTGACGTCATAGTGGTAGCAGTGTTTGACGAGTGCTGTATTGAAGCTTGCTTTTCTTATTGTGTTTTGATGTTCTTTTAATCCAATAACACCATTTCAATGAGCCAGGGTATATATCATTCCCATTTATAATAATGATCTTGATAGACAGGAAGTTTATGTTGGTAGTACTATGAGATCTTTAGATACACAATTAAAAGAACACCAAAACAGCATAAGAAAAGGAAGCTTCAACACAGTGCCCATCAAACATAGCTACCAGTATGACGTCATTGTCTAATGGGATCAAGCGCACGTCAGAAGGATAAGTAAAGCAGAAGACATAAAAACAGCTGAAGCAATTGTTATTGAACAGTATAATGATAAGACCTATGTTATAAATGATAACAGACCCGTTAACATACCCCACAGTTGGCTTATATAGTCTCCCCCTATGTAATTTTGTTTATTTTATTTACTTTAATTGTAATTTATGTAACTGCAACTATTGTTCATCTAACATGTTTAATATTAATTTTTACATGTATGTAACCTTAATATTCATGTATAATTCCTTAATTCTTTTGTTCTAAGTAATTTAAATTTAAACAACATTCTGCATCTTATATTCCAAATAACGTTTTGTATTCTAGTTTTTTAAAAAAGCTGAAGATGACTTTGTGAAGTTAAAAGTACTTCTCCAGTAAACTTTAATAAATTATTAATTTTCCACTTTGAATTAGAGCTTATCTTTTTATATATATAGATTCATCTGTTTATAAATGACAGAATTTCATTTTTTGAGGTTAGCCTATAGTATTAAGATTTTTATTTTATATCATTGACATAAAATGATGTTATGTTGAAGCAGAGATTATATATGACTTACTTGCATGCTCTTACAGTTTTTGTTAGAATAGTTCTGGAAGTTTTGTTAATTTTAGTTCTGTTATTATTTAAATATGGCGACAACAAGTTAGCAAGACGGATGGACGTCAGTTATGCGTTATATTATATTTTTCTCAGAATCCCTTCAAAAAAAATGGGGAACAGGAAAGAACCACGGTATAAACGACAGCGTTATATCCGGGGAGCACTGTATATGTTTTTTAGCGGATTGTAGCGGGTTAGATTACAAAGTTTGTGATAGTTGTATAAATCTTGAATTGATAGAACATTCTTAAAATAAATTATTATTAATTATGATTTGTTTTTGTCAATTGCATGAGAACACATTTTTGATTTTTTTAAAATTCTATAAAAATTTATTTTAAAAAATAAGTGTACCATTTTCAAAACACAAAATACATGATTAAATTTAAAATAGTTATACATTTAATACAACTAATTGATGTGAATGAACAATAGCTGGAAAAATCTATTATAAGATAAAAATCTGTTTTATTTTTATTCATGGTATGTAGTTAATTATGAATGATAGACAAACAATACATGAAAATTTCCACAATAAAGTAATTATTGAAAATAATCACTGATATTTGGTGACTCAATGTTAAAATATGATGATGTTGCACTTCCATAAAAACAAGTATGGGCATTTGTTAATAGTGCTGCAATAATGTAGTATTTCCCTACTGGTTGAAGAAATAGCTTTTGATTTTTTTTAAAGTCAACAAATGCAAACTGTTGAACAAGTTTCCCAAAGCTCCATTCTACACATTCACGTACTTTAGACATCTGCAAATTCCACACTGCTTGTTCTTCAGTTAAGTTTGTACTTGAATAAGGCCGCATTAATTGGCTTCTTAAAGGATAGCCTTCGTCGCCATACAAACAAAATCCTTTGCAATATAATTGAAGTTGTTCCATTAATAAAGTATCCTTTAATAAAAATGCATCATGTTTACTTCCAGGATATGGCAAACTCATTTGTAAAATTATTCCATTTGGTGTTGTGACATTCTGGAATTTCAAACAATGGAATCGTTTGTGACCACTATATACATTTCTCTGATAGCGTTTAGGTCTGCAAATTGGCCTAGCAGTTCCATCTATAAATCCTATGCAATTTTCCAATGGAGCTCCTTTACTGTGAACTAAAGATGCAAATTCTATCTGAACATCTCTTGTAAACCATTTATTTTCTCCAAAATTTAATAATAATTTACCCCATTTTTTATATATAAACTGGCAAATTACTTTTAAAAGCTTGCTTAGAGAGGAATATTGCATCCCAAATTGATTTTGCAATTCTTTTAGCCTGTTTGGGTATGAAAATCTTCTTAATAATAGACACAATCCTTCAATTCCTGAAGCAAATAAGAATATATTTTATTTAAAAAATTTATAGTAATTAAGTTACCAAATATCCCTATCACTAAAATAGGACAATTTCCTTTGAAAAATAATAAATAAACAAGCAAAATAATTAAAAGTTAATTATGAATTTTTTTACTTTAACTTATTAGCCATATATAAAATTGAATTTTTTTAATCGAAAAAGAGAGAACAGGGCGCAAGGTCAAAGTGCAAACCATATACATGGACATTTGGTAACCTTCATGTAAATAATATCTACATTTTAAATTTAAATAACGAAATAAATAAATAAATCACCTGAAATGATGTGTCTATCAACAGTTTCGAATCTCGTGGGCAATTGAAGAGCATTATATAATTGTAAAATATCTGTTTTTTCAAATCTAAAAAGATGTCTAAAGTTCGAAAGTGGTATATCATTTATATTAAAGATCGCTCTTTCATATAAATATTCATGTTCCTTAGCTGCTCTTTTCATAGCTGTAAAAATAAAATAGTCTTCTAATGCATCTGGATCAAACGCCATCATATTATATACATCCATGTTTGTTTTTTTACTTTTTCTACCGTGAGAGGGACAGAAAATAGCCTCGATTTCAGCATGTTTATATCGTTATAAATATAAGGGAAACCAGTTGATGCGCAAACGCAATTTATAATGTTTAACTTACGCTATGTATAACGTTGTAACCATAACGGAAAATACCTTTGCGCAAACTCGGTATTATATTATACTTGAGTTATTATTTATATAAATTAATGTATATATTAATTTCATTTAAATATTACTCAGGAATAATATAACAACACTCCTAATTATCTGAGATTGATCTACAATCTAGGGTGATGTTTAATTAGCAATATTTTACCTTAGATGTCATATCTGAGATTTTTAAATGCCCCAGATTCATTTCTTTATTATATCTTAAATAATTGGCAATAAAAATTATAATCAAATTAAAATTACAAATATTGCAATAATTTTTTGCTGCAAATAAACAAATTTCTTACTTTTTTCAATAAATAATAAAACATTTAAATAAATGAAAGAGTTTGAGTGTGTAAGCAATTTATTTTTTAATATTAAATATATATTGTCCATAATTCTGAAATTTTTAAGTATTTTACAGATTATTTGGGAAAATTAATTATCTGATTATTCTGATTAATTGGGAGTCTAGTTTAAATGTATTAGAATAGTATTGGTAAGAATACAGAACTATTTAATAGATTTTTTTTATGATATTCAGAATGTAAATTATACCATTGAAGATGATTTTTATGAAATATTTTTACTCTCATTCTTTATTTTGGAATGATTAAAGCTAAGTTCAGAAAATAGGCAATTAGTTCTTTCTATAACTGCTTATTAAGATTAGTACTTACAGGAAAAATTGATTTGTTATGCAATGCACTTTCATGAATCCAACATAAGATACAACTATTACAATATATAGTGCATGTTTTATGAAGTATTTATTGCATATTATAAAAGTTTGTTGTTATTCCAACCTATTATCTAAAAAATTAAAGTCTACTATAAATCTCAGTGAAATCCGATGTTTAGTAATTCTTATTTTAATTGTAAAAAATAAAAAATTTATTTAAAATGATTTATTCAGTCAATAAAATTATTAAAAATCAATTTTTTTGTTATTCATTATATTTATCAGGGCTGCCAAGAGAAATTTTTGGGCCCGTAATAAGTCTGTGGTCAGGGCCCCATTTAAATAAGTACATCACTTTGGTTAAATAAAAAATACATATAAAACATTAACTTTATTTAAAAAAGTGTACAATAAATTCAAAATTCGATACATTACATATCAAACAAAAAACCCTTAATAATCTCCCTGAATGGAAAGGGGGCATAATAAAAAACAAAAAAACATAGCAAACATTAAATAAAAGAGAATTTTTAAATTTTTATTGCCTAATCTGAGATGAGGCCAAAAAAATTTAAAAACCTTTGATGAGAGATGAATAAAAATTCTAAGGCCTTTGTCTATCAAAATACTGTTATATATAAAATAGTTTATTTTGGCACAACTGTTTTGAATGGTAGACAGTGCACTCTTCTGGTGGCCTGCAAATTATCGGATATGTTATGTGACACGTCAGAGCTCAATGGCTGAGCCCTTTTCGATGCTGGGCCCGTGACAAAAGTCTCAGATGTCACTCCCTCTCGGTGGCCCTGATACTTATAAATGCATTTATTATTTTAAATGAAAAACCATCATGTACTATAAATATATATTACCTGATGATTCTAACGCATAATCTACTAAACCAGTTTTGTCAGCATCATACAATAATATGGCTTCCTTGACAATGCTTTTGACTTTTTCTTCTGATGCACATCTTGTATCATTTGACAAAAAATTATTTTCTTGGTTTTCATATATCAAATTTTGTCTGGATGTGACTGATTCTGCTACAATAGCTGATGCAGCTGCTTTAGCAACAACCTCTGCCCTCTGTTTTAATGTGCTAGATAAATCTGCACTAACTCTATCAGCCACTGTATCTGCATAATTTTCTAATTCATCTTTTCCAACAAATCTTGATTTCAACCAATTTCCAAACATGGCAAAAGGAGATGACTTAATCTGATCATTATTATTCATAATCTACATTGAAAATATTTATGAAATATATAATGAGAACTTTTATAATTAACACAAATTTTTGTAACAAACCTCCAATAATAAAGATGCTATATGCTTTTCTGCAGTAATTAAATAATCAGATTGATTGTGACAACAATTTCTCATTGCCATTAAAATATCTTCTACAATGTGAATTCTTTTTTCTACATCATCTAATTTATTTTCTATTATATTAAGTCTTCCATTTGTCTCCTCATTTCTATCAAATAATAAAATTTAAACATAAAAAATATAAATATATATATACAGTGGGTGATCGGTTAACGAACAGTTTGGATAACTAACACTTTTTTAAAGATTTTTATGTTCGGTTAACGAACACATGTTCAGATAACGAACACCTCATGGAACTAACAGTGGTTTTTCCCGATTTTTATGTTCGGTTAACGAACACATGTTCGGATAACGAACACTTCATAGAAAAAACTGTGGGACTTGCGGACTGACGGAATGACAGATCAGCTCGATAGCTGCATGGTAAAGCTGTGGCTTAACATTCTGGAAGATCTGGGGGTCCCATTTATCTGGGCCCGGCCCATTGAAACCCATCCTTCTGGTTGACTCCATCATCATGGGTGTTGATAAGCCTGTGATGATGGCGGGCTCTATAAGTGGCCGCTGCCAAATAAAAATATTCCATGAGGATATTTTAGTGGCCACCTCCAGATAAAAATATTCCATGAGGATATTTTGGTTTAACTAATCTAATAAAATATTCCATGAGGATATTTCGGCTTAACTAACCTAACAGAATGATTGGCTTAGGCCTTGCGCGTTCGTGGACTTATGAGTAAGGATGGAAGAACAGTAATCTTAGGCCTTGCGCGCTCGTGGACTTATGGGTAAGGATGGAAGAAAAGCAGTAGGCTGTGCGTTCGTGGACTTATGGGTAAGGATGGAAGAACAGTAGTTTTTCTCGATTAAAAGGAACTCAGAGACAATGTAAAACAAATCAAAGATTTATCAAAGAAGGTAAGAGAGAGGTTTTACAATTTTTTGGTCTTAAAATGGCACCCACACCAGGTTGAGGTCAATAGGCTTGAGGATCTCTACCAGACAATGCTATTAATCACTTCTGAAAAATCCTGAAGGAGAGAAAAAAGCAACTGATATTGGACAGATTCTTTATCAGAAAATAAACATACATAATCTTGCATTTTCATTTATATGTATATATTATCGTTATTACATATAAATAAACGTAGTAAGAAATTATAAAATTTTTTATTTATGTTTTTTGGGTCTCCGGAACAAAATCAAATTCCCATAAAAACCTATAGTAAATCGATGATCGGTTAATGAACAATTTGGATAATGAACATTGTCTTGGAACAGATTATGTTCGTTAACCAATCACCCACTGTATAATGATTATTTAATAATTAAGTTTTATTAAAATTTATTTTTATGATTTTAATTATGCAACAAACTTGCCTATTTTCTTGAAAATTAATTTTGTTTTTCATTTCTGAAACATCAACTGCTACATCCTTAAAGAAATATTTAAGAAAAATTTATATTTCTTTTAATACAAGTTAAAGTATAAATTATCTTACTTTAGAATGATGAAGAATATGTTTCAGTTCAAACTGTAATTTTTCTAGCATTTCATTATTTTGTTGAATTTCTTTCTTATTCTATAAATAAAAAATTAATACACAAATTTAAATTTAATAATTTTGATATTAAATCTATTAAAAATATTCAGTTTTGCTTTACACAAAATAAAGCCCATTAAATGTAAAATAATTCTTTAGCAGAATAGACTTATTAACAGAAAAATGCTTTAAACCTTTTCAAGATCATCTTTAAATATATGACATATTAAGCCTAAACTTACTCATTTTAAGCCTATTAAGCAATAAAGTAAATCTAGTAAAATCTATAGTCTAATCTAATTGATTTTATTGAAACATCTTGAATCTGACAACAGAAATGCATAGTAATTAACATTTTCCTTTGCTATAATTAATATTTTAGTCAATATTAGATCATCAAATGCAATAGTTTTAAAAATACTAATGCAATACATATCTAACATCATGGTGCTTTTAAAATTATTGTAAGCTGATAGTTTAAGCATCAGTGAAAATTAATTAAAGCTTTACCTGGTATAAATACTTTGCAGTTTTTTCTTATGAAAGAATTGAGATAAGATAATCAGAAAAACTACTACTACTAAAATTTTATAAAATTATTACTAGATAACATTTTTGATTCTCTTCAAAATGAACATTATACATATTTTATAAATCCTGATGAGGAATAAAAATGTTATACTGCTATAAAATTTCTGTACTTCTGCATTAATTTATTTTGAGCAGATGAAATGTGATACTAATAGCCAACTTTTTATTATATGATTTCATGAATAATAAGATAAGATTTAATTACATCTTAGCTTTATAGTATACATAAAACAAAGTTTATTTCATATACACTTAGTCATTGACTTACGACAGACTTCCATTCTGACCGACAGGTCATAAATTGATCTGGTCATATGTCGGCCATATATTTATTAACAATATTCACATGCAACAAATGCTTGAAAGCAACTGAATGTATGTGAGAGAGAGAGAGGGCATTGCCGGCATGTGTGAGAGGCCTGCGTTGCCAGATGCTCCCATAGTTATCGTACATGCAGTTGTCTGATTTATTATTAATTTATTTATAAATTATTTATTTTTTTGTGGTCTTAAGTGCAGATGGTCATTAGCTGCATCAGTCGTAAGTTGACGCCAAGTGTAACTTTATAACAGATGAATGGATTTTGAAAATATATCATTGAATTTTGAATTCTTGTTTTGGATACTATCTAATTTAAAAGGCTAAAATGAATAATTTCATAAGGATAAAATTTTTTTAATCCAGTTTGAGTGATATATTGTTTGAAAAGTTTTTAATACTTATTTTAAAACTGTATTTAAGTTTCAATCATTTTTTCCAAAATCAAATTTAAATGATATACACAAGTTATAAAATGAGTTTCAGATTTTTCTGTTTATAAATAAAGAGAACTATCTTAAATCATTAACCCCTTGAGTACTGCTGATTGTTTTGAAATTATGCCTAATTAATATGAAAAAAAATTTTAAATAGTGAAATTTTGCTTAATTTTCACCAAAATCTTTTGAAATTTTCAGTATTTATTGAAGATTTTATTCTCTTTCTAACAGTAAGTATTTTTTTTAATTTAATTTTTTTTTTATAACTTTTTGTTGCTTTACAAGATGGGTGAAAACATGATTTTATATGCAATTTTAGCCATCCAACAAAATAGTCAATATTTTTAAATAGCAACAAATCTTCTGAACAAAATAAGCAATGAATGAAAAAATTCAGTCAAAATTTTCAGAAATTATTGATAAAAAACCACGAGTTACATATTTGTCAATTGAAGTTACATCATATAATTATGAAAAAATTACATGAATTCATTGAAATATTGCCATTTTTATTAATATTTCATATTTATTAACTTGTTCTTATTTCATTTACACAATTTTTAGCAGTAGTTTTTATAAATATTTTTATTTAGATAAAATCCTAACAAATACAAAAATGGCCTCATCTGATACATAAACAGCTATATAATATATAATTTTCTGTTCCTCTAATTGGACTGCTGCTTGTTATATTGTAACCCCAAACCCAATATTTCTTACCTACATACAATGTAGGCATAGCTGTAATTTCCTGGGAAAGGAATGGCTGCTACAATAAATATAATAACTTCGGGCAATTTAAAGCCACTCCTGTTCTTTTAAATGGCCCGAGGTGTTTACGTTTCATTTTTCGTGAACTTCTCCTAAATTTTGGTGAAATTAAAACAAAAACTGAACAATTATGACAAATTTTAGTTTATTTTAATAGAATTAATAAAAATTATCATCATCTACAATATTTTTTAAATTTTCAGAATTTTATAGCTTTATTTGAAGAAAAATTTGATTTTTTCCAAAAAATCATTTATAGAATTGCATAATTGGAATTCGTTTGGTAGATTAGACTATAAAATCAACAGGTTGAGATTAAAAAAAAAAAAAAAAAATTCTATTGAGTTGTTCAAATATAAACAATGTTTACACACAATTTTAAAAAATATTTTGGCAACTGAAAAAAATTTAGGACCCATCATCAAAAGGATGTATTTTCGATGACTACACAAAAAAACTGATTTGCAAAAGCTGGATTAATAAAATCAGGATTGAATTTTTTTGTGTGTTTTGGTTCTGCGACCTTGACATCTATCAAGGGCAAAGGCACTCAAGAGGTTAAACAGTAGCCAATGTTAATACAATTCTTACTTCTGTCAGAATAAAATTCTGCTGCTGAAGTGTCAACCCTGTAATTTCTTGTTTAAATACTTCTTGTATTAGAGCCTTTATCTGATCAGCAGTTAAATGAGTTGTAGCTGAACTTATAACCTGGTGATGAGTGACTGGTATATTTGTTTCTTGTTTGTAGATTTCTGCTGAACTGTCTTTTCTAAAACTAAACATTACCCATAATGGAAGACTCCAATTATATAATGAACTTCCTATTGATTTTAAATTTATCATATTATAAATTCTTGCTATAATTCCTTCATATTCCTATAAAAATATAAAAGTAATAATTATAAAATTAAATTAAATTAAATAAGTTAAAATAAATTTTTAAATTACTTTTCCTGATGAATTTTGAGACCATGATGATGACAAATTGACAAATGATGATGATAAAGATGTGATTATACTATGAATTGAATTAGAAATGCCTTCTTCAGAATTAAAATATCCTAAAAGTAAAATTTTTAATTATACATTTTTAAACTGTTTGTTTCAGTTCTATGCATAATGCAAACATATAATTTAAATTCTTTTCAGTTTCTTCTATCAAAATACTTTATCAAAAGTAATTTTATAACTAATTTTATATTTAAAAGTAATCTTTTGTAATTTTATAATGAAGGGTTCAAATTTTGGGTGATAATTTATCTTTTGCTGTTATTGGAATCATTGCATCAATCTATAGATAAAATATGATCTTATCAGTGTTTCTGAAAAACAATCCATTTTTTAAATAAAAAATAAGATTTGATTAAAGAAGTAAATTTTAACAAATTATTTTTAATTATGTTAAAACATGCCTATATATTGCCAATAATGTTTTATTTTAAACTATAATTTCAAACAATTGCTCTAACTTTTGGAACTGATGATATGGCTGTCTTATTCCTCTGATTTTAATCCCTGTAATTATTTTTATGGAATATGTTAATGACAAAGTCTACAGAAATCATTCTCAAACAGAAAAAGTTGAAATCAAAATCATAAAAAAAAATATATAAATATTTACATTATATTATTTGTTTTATATGTTGTTATTTATGTATTTAATTATGTTTATTATACAAGGGGAAAAATTTTTCTTATGCATTTATGTAATCTTATTATGATAGATGGCAGTGACAGTCAATTTAGAAACAGGAACCTAGTGATAATCAATTTTGTTAACAAAAATTACAGTAAAAACATTTCTGTCAAATTTATTTCGTGAAAAATCAATATTTTCTTATGATTAGGAATGCTATTAATACATAAATGTTCCTGTACTGTTATAAGCATAAATGCAGACCCCATGGGGCAACAAGAGCAATCCCCATAGAAATTTAACATTAGGCCAAATGTATCTTTTTACCCCATTTTTATTTTATATTTAATAGTGCATAAATTATCACTAATATCAAAATAACTTCATTTTTATATAATTTTTCATGAAAAAGTATATAAATATTTGAATATTGATAATTCTTATCCCATTGGAAAAAATTCAAAATCAGTGCCATTGGTTACAAATTTTCTATATCAGACGAAAGCAATAGAACAAACAATTTTGGAAAAACTAGCAATCACATATTACAGTTAGGTTTTGGGCATAGTACAGGGTGATGCATAAAATGATTCAGTATTTGTTTTAGTAATAAATTGCCAACCACACAACAAATGATATTTATCATCATGCCAATAGGTACAGCATTTCAGAGATTAATTGCCACTCTTCAAAAGCATGCTAATGTTGTGCTGTTCCTGCAGATGCTTCAGTTTGAAAAATGTCTGACAAAGGAAGACTGAGTATAGAACAATGTACAAAAATAATTTTGTTCTTTGTAGAAGTGCTATAACAACACAAAGGTGGTGTCATATCCATTTTCAAAAGTGATGGATGCCTTCATTCAAAACAATACATAAATTTTATGAGCAGTTAAATAATGATATTTCATTGTTGAAGAAGCATGGCTGGAAGGCAACTGTGCATACTCCACAGAACAAAGACTTGCCTTTACAATCCCAATGGTTTACGCAGGATAGAGCCAGGCTGCACACAAATGTTTTGGACTTTCTCATGACATTTTCTACTCATGAATAGAAAATGTCATGATTCTCATATGGTCAATTCTATCCACATGAGAATCAATCAGTTTTCCTGATCAATTCTCATGTGGACATAATTGGCCTCCAAATAGTCCTGATTTAAACTCATGTGACTACAAATGATTCTAAACTAGCCAAACTTCCCCCAGCGGTTTATTTTTAAATTAACTGCCAAATTAAGTCAAAAATGGCAGTTAATTCAAAAATAAACCACTGGAGGAAGTTTGGCTAGTTTAGAATCATTTGAATCGCGTAAATCCCCTAGTAAAATGAAGATTATGATTATTCATGTGACTACTTTGGAAATATCTTAAAGAAAAAATTTTTACAAAAAAAAAAAAAAAAAAAAAAAAAAAAAAAAAAAAAAAAAAAAAAAAAAAAAAAAAAAAAAAAAAAAAAAAATGGAATTGCAAGCATTTATCATCCATGCCAGTAATGAAATCAACAAGCATATGTACAGTCTAGTTATCACAAATATTGCAGTTCATGTCAAAGAAATTTCCAGATGTAATGGTGGTCATATTGAACATGATTCACATTGAATAAATTTCCATGCATTTTTTCTTTTTGGATTTTGATTTCCACCTTGTAGTATTTTTCATCCATTTTGTGGATTTTCATAGATAAGTTAAGGAAAATTCAAAAAACAATGTAGATTATGAAAAATATTGCAGGCTAAGAACATTCACCAAAATAAATCAGCTGAACCACAGTATTTAAAAGTATAAAATTATAATTGGTAAACTAATTTATAATATCTTGGTAGTATATCTTACAACTACAATATGAATTAAAAAAGTAAAGGATTTATAGTTTTATATTTTATTTTACAAAGTTTAAAAAATTCAAATATACATACTAAACTTCATAGTAAATTCTCTTATTCTTAGTAAATAACACATTGCACTAATATATTTGATTTAACAAATTTTCATTAATAGAGTTATTATAACTATAAATGTATATACAATAAATTTCTTTTCAATATAACTTTTGTCACTGATTTAATTGTTTTCATGTTTATTGTCATCGAGTTGTTGCATGTCAATGGTGATTATATTGAATATATTTTTAATTAAACAAGATTAAATGTACATAATTATTTCTGTATTCACTTATTGTAATTAAAGTTACTTAATTTACTTTAATAAAAAAAATTTAAAAATTAGCTAATTTTTAAATAAAATAGTACTTTCATAAAGATCTTATAAATCTGATATTTTAATTATAAAGAAAACTTACATTAATTTAAATTGAATGTAACTATTCACTATAAATTAAAATCAATATGGCATTAAGAATTAAAGGTAAATACATAGAGCAACATTTCATGGTTATATTATTCTTGTTGCTATTTGGCTCAATCAATATATGTAGCATAAGATATTAAGCTAAACATAATACAACTATCATTCAATTTATAAATTTCCATAATTGATGGCTAAGATTTTAAAAAAAATCAAGTAAAATTAATTTTTTATTAATAATTTTATATTTATAACATTTAAAATTAATTATTTGGATATGTAAAATTTCTTATAAAAATAATGTCTAAATAGTTACAACATAGTCCAAGGACATAAGAGCCTCTCAGAAGCCAAACTGATTAAGAAATTTCCAAAAAAAAAAATGAAATTATTTTTTGTATCCAAGTACATATTAATGCAATCATGTCAAAGTACTAAAATTGAAAAATTTATAAAGAATGGAGTCGATCAATTTGGCTTCTAAGAAACTCATATATTAATCTAAAAAATAATATATAAAGAAAATATTTATTAATATTATTTTACTCAGAAAGATATAATACAATAAAAATTAAGAAAAGAGCAGTATTGGCAGTTCCAGACTTCACAAGCTAATTCATTCCTGGAGTGCACTTTTTAATAAGAAATAAGAAAGGAAGATATTGACATAATTGAGAAGTGCTAATTACAGCACTTCTTAATTATATTCTATGTTTTTATATCTTAAACTGAAAATTATTTTCAAAATAATACTTAGAACAGATATAGAAAACATAAATTAGCACACAGATAGCTGAGTCCAGCCATATCCCAAAAAACTGAAAACGTGAGACCCAGAATTGAACCCAGATCTTCTAATATGTGAATGCTTTAAAACATGGCCATTTGGTTGAGTTTATTAGGTCTAATGGCTGCTGTGCACTTAATGGCTAATAGTATAAATATGGTTTTAGGTCTTTTTATGCATTAACAAATGAAAAAAGACTGATCTGTTTTATAGCAAAATTTGCTTTACACTAGTGGTCTGGAATCTAAGCACAGCAATAACAAGATATGCCTGTATTTATTTCCCATAAATATATTATTAAAAACAGGAGTTAGTTCTGAACAATAAATTTCTGACAATAATAATATTAAATAGAGGCCAGCAAAACAATAGTTTATAATTAAACAATAATTTATTTACTTGAAGAAATGAAAACAGCCTTTAAAATCAAGCAAATTATTATTATAATTTGTGTCATACAAATATCAATAATTTTTATTTTTCATCATCATTGACTGATCAGTAGATAAGTCAATGATGATCACTGATCAGTAGATCAGCTTTTAAACAGACATACTATTGCCTTAGAGATAATCTGGGAATGAAAATTATTTACACCAGAGGTCGACAACCTTTTTGTTACTAAGCCACAATAAAAATTTTAAAAATCATCGAGGGCACATTTTTTTTTTTTAAATTAAACTATCAAATTACTAATTTAATTTTCTAAATCACAATGTTTTAATAAATAAACAAAATAATTATGTCTTGAAATATGTATACAGTCAAACCTCATTAAGACGAATGAGGTTTGACTGTATACATTATTCGTTTATGACAAACTCGCTTAATACAAATTCTCTGTTAGTACGAAATAATTTTCAAGGTCCCACGTATTCACGCTATAGTTCATTAAGATGAATTTGTTTCCTTTTGTCAAACATACAGTACATCTCAGCCTTAATAATCCAATTCACACCAAACGCTTAAGTTTCAATGAGTTTATAGTAGTTAGCTTAAGATTATAGTTTTACCAGATCAAGTCTTGAGCTCCCATAAGAAACAATGGGATTTCTTCTCTGGTTTCGTTTTTACTGGTAAGGGGATCGAAGAATCAGTCCCTAGGATGACGTACTTGTCATTAGATCTAGTAAACAACTGCAGCTAGTCATGATTTCATGTACCGTATGCTGTTTGGATAGGAGTACTGTACATTAGAATGAAAGGAGGCACTAATAAACCAGATCCTTTCTTAGCGCACGTGCACTTTCTCGCTGAGATAAAGTAAACGAAAAGTGATTTTCTGCGAAACTACTTGACGTAGAAAGGTCTAGTTTATTTTGGTTAGAAAAAGGATTTATTGCTGCCATTCAATTTCTAGCTTTTGTCAAGTACAGTCAGTTTTCCACATTATACAGTACTATTTGTAGCATATACAATAATGCATAAAAGCACTAAAAAACCACTAAGTTTGAAAGAGAAGCAGGAAATATTGAATGAAGTAGATGATGGCTTGAGAAAAAATCCAAAATAGCTCAAAGCCACAGAATTCCACGAAGCACATTATGTACAATTTAAAAAAACCGAAGTAAAATTGAGGCAGCATATACCACAAATCAATTTGAATCAAAACGAAAGCGAATGAGAACAGCAAAGAATGAAGATGTAGAAATAGCTTTGATGAAATAAATGGATTAACGAGGCTCGGAGTCAGAATATGACTAACTGGAGGGATACTACAGAAAAAAGCGCCAATGCATTGAATGTGCAGGACTTTCAAGCGTCTACTGGTTTTATTTTTATTTTTTTAAAAGATAAAGAAGGCACTACTTGTTGTTTGGCCTATGAAAAATGAAGTGAGGAAGTTAGAAGAAGAATAGGAGAGTTTAGGAAAGATTAAAGGTTCCTGTCAATAGAAAATGTGACAGGCCATTAGCGGAAAGGAAAGATTAAAGGTTCCTGTCAATAGAAAATGTGACAGACCATTAGCGGAATATATAGAAGAGTAACCATTAATTTTTTTTTTATAAAAGTGAAATACATAATTAGTTCCATAATATTATTTACATTATATATGTTTTTTTTTTTTTTTAACACAAACCTTGCACAGTTCATCTATACAATAGGCGAAACACGACAAACATAAAACACATTTTAGTTTGTTATTATAACATAAAACACAACATCCAGTACAAAGTCTATATCAGTTCCACAATATCAGTTGATTGAAGGATTTCTTTCTGTAAAACTGAAGATACTATTTCATTGTAGAAATAGTTTGTATAATAGTTAGTCTATGCAGATTACAATATAGTTTTATTTCTTTCATAAGCTATGTTAATATTTCTTTTAATTTCTAAGTTCTATCATTGACTTAAAATTGCAATTGTTTATTAACTTATTCTTTTAAAATTAATATAAATCGTTTTACAACGTATTAATTATGTTAAACAATTTGGTACTAAATATAAAAAAAAAAAATTTTACAATTAATATACAGGATTTACCAAGGTATTTATTATATAAAACATAAATAAAAGTCTATTAAACACAAGATATAATATACAGAATTTACACATCTAATCAGTATTGTTACGGAAACTACAGTTTAATGCTCCAGTATCTTTTATAAACTGCTTAAAATTTTTATATAGTTCTTTATTAAATATTAGATTTTCTAATTTACAGGGCCAATTATATCCTAATTGTATGGTTTTCCTTTCCAGTGTCTCTCTTTGTATGGCATATTTATTACAATCAAATATTAGATGTTTTGTATTTTGTATATCGTTATTGGGTCATTCCATATAAAATCAGCCAAATTTAAACAAAGTGGTCGCTGCATGATTTTTGATTTTGATGAATTTTGGCATGTTGTTTATGTATATTCACAAAGGCTCAAAAGTATTATTATTTACTTTAAAAAAAATTTGATTTCTGAGATATGAGAGAGAAATATATGAAGGCAGACTAAAATTTGTATATTTTGTACTTTTTATAAATCGCCTATAGTTTTTTATGTGATTAGCACCAAGAGGTGGAATAGGTATCACTTAAAAGCATATAAAATGAGGTTTTCAACCTTGTATACTCTGTTTAAAAAATTCTAGGATTAACTAGTGTTTTGACACTCCAAACTCGGCAGAGGAAGATTGCATTTTTCATAACTTACAAGTTTTTAACACTAATGATTTCTGAGATATGAGAGAGAAATATATGAAGGCAGACTAAAATTTGTATATTTTGTAATTTTTATAATCGCCTGTAGGTGCCCCACCCCACGGGGACCCCGGTGCCCGTGGGGAGATGAAACTGGGTGCAGCCCACCGAAGAGATGAAACAGCCCCACTCCATGGAGCCCATTGGGGGTGGGCCCCCACCCGACGGGGGCCTCTTGATCCCTAGTGGGTGCAGCCCCACCCCATGCCATTGGACACATATTGAAACCCCCACGGGCTGTGGGCTCACCAGGGAGATGAAACCGGGTCCCACGGGCCTGGTTCCCATTGGGGAGTGGGGCCACCGCGGGCCCACCCGTGAAGTGTGGCCGTCGGGGGCACGGCGCCCGTGGGGTGCAGCCTCCACAGGCCCCCCGTGCAATTACTACACATTTGAACTAATGCTTAATAAAATATATAGTAAATAAATTTGCAAGATAAGCTATTATTATACAATATGTTGTTATATAAAGTATTATAAGATTTGATCACAATAGTATATTTCCGCTCATTTATATGAGCGGGGAATTTCTAGTTATCTTTATTGATAATAAAGTTAAAAAGAAATATTTCGTTGATAGAGAATTTAAAAATAACACCAAAATTACAATCATGAAGATAAATTTGCCAAAACACATGCTAGCATTCACTAGGAAAAAGCTGAAAGATACATGCGATGTGATTACTGTATTCCTAAATCTGGGATGCATTTTTTTTTTTTTTATTCGCAATGATAAAGAACCTAACCATTACTTGAAAAATCTGACATTTATAAAATATAGATTATCAATTCATGATAATTCATCGACATCTTACATCGGGAATACAAGAAGACAACTTAAAGAGAAAATTATGCAATAAAAGCAAGTTATTAAATATAACAGGCATACCACCGCACTCTGCTAACTTATGAAATAATATTTTTTATATTACAACCGACTGATACTAAAATTATAGATTTAGCACCTAATAAAGATTTCATCATCAAAAAATCAAAAATAATTTTTGATGACGAAATCTTTATCATCTTTATTACATAATAATGCCGAGAACATTGCGTAATAATGACTATCTACAGCTTGGGAACAGTTTACAGAGGATACGGAAAGACTTATTGATAATTTTAATTATATATTTATATTAATTAATTAATTTTTGCGCTTTAAGCCGCCTCCATCGGTTCTGTATTAGATACAGTCAAACCTCTTTAAGCCGCCTCCATCGGTTCGAAATTCCTGGCGGTAAAGGAGGGTGGCGGTTTATGGAGGGTTTATGGTAACATGTAGTCAAACCTCTTTAAGCCGCCACCATCGGTTCAAAGGTCTTCTCTGGCTGTAAAGGAGAGTGGGTCTCGGCATTCCTGCTGAACCGCTCTTCCGATCTAGGAGGGTGGCGGTTTGTGGGGGTTTATGGTAACATGTGAGAAAACATGTATAGACTAGAATGACATTATTTCATTTAATTAAAGGGGATCAGAAATAAATTGCTGAGTAACAGAAGAATTTTTATTTTTAAATTGCTGAGTAGCAGAAGGATTTTTATTTTTATATTCACAAGTTAAAATCTTTTCGTGAACATCTGTCATTTTTTACATCTTTCCCGAGTAAGAAACAGCAAAGATACTCACAGCAGTTGATTTATAAAAAATGGTTTAAAATGTTCTTCTTTTTCCGCGAGTAAGAAACAGCAACGATACTCACAACAGTTGATTTATAAAAAAAGGTTTAAACTGTCCTTCTTCCGCAAACTCGAGGTTATGACTCTCCAGTCTTCTCCTATTTTAAACGGTTATTTTGTAAAAATCCGTTTAAAGTTTTGGAATAGCTCATTTTGAAAACAGAGATGTGACTAGTCACAGGTGCGAGATTACAGTCTAATAAATGTTAACAGATAAATTACTTAATTGCCATCTTCTCTAGTGTTTCAATTTGTGTTGGTTGACCTTGCCATTCAATTGTTTTGGCGGTTTAAACAACTGATTTGTCTACTAATGAAATGGTTTTGCCTCCAGAAATGAGTGGCGGTTGGCGATTAGTGAGGTGGCGGTTTATAGAGGGGCAGCTTAAAGAGGTTTGACTGTATTTTAAATTTAAATTTTGTTCTTTATTTTTTCTTTGTGTTCTGATGAAGGAGAATGTTAACTCTCCGAAAGCGCTTAATAAAATTAAACTTTTTTTCCCTCATAGTTTGTTTTATTTATTTTAATTACCATGAACCAGTATGTTTTAATTTTCAGTGCCATATATCATAATTTCAGAGGTTTGTAGATCTGTCGAAGTTTGGGTAACTACAATTACATTAAATATTTTACAGTATTTACTTGCGTAATTTCTTTCTTGTAAAATTTTATTTTCATGGCTTACAAAAAATAAAAAATAAGTTTGGGTAACTACAATTACATTAAATATTTTACAGTATTTACTTGCGTAATTTCTTTCTCGTAAAATTTTATTTTCATGGCTTACAAAAAAAAATTAAAAAAATTTTTTTTAATTTTTCAAATATCGAATTGTATAATAAGTAGAAAGATAAAATGATTTAACAAAAAAATGTATAACAAATCAATAAAATATGGTTAAACATGTTCGAACCGTGTTTACGATTTACAAAACAGAACTTTCACTAAACAACCTCATCTTATTTCAGAAGTTCGTATATAAAAAAATTCTTACTTTTTTAGTGATGTTTTTTTTATTATTTTTATTTTAATCACCTTATATTCGGGCTAATACCGGATATTTTTATTCTAGTTTTACAATAATATTCGCGAAATTTCCTTCTATTATTCGACAAAAATAGGACGAAGAAAGGAGGAAAAATACATAAATAAATATCGTAAAAAATTAGCTATAAACAACAAATTTTTATTAAAATTTTAGATCACCAGCGAAACAAAAGATAGAAAACTACCATTTAATAATGACCATAGATAATGATCAAGTAGGCTCACATCTCTTATAGAGTTAAATAGGAATTAATTTATAATATTTTTATATTAATGATCAAAATAATTTAATTAAGATTTAAAGCACAAGATTAGTCAATCCTGCCATAAAAACGAATTCAATTTGAAGAATTTATAAATATATTACATTTATTTTATAGATAAAATTTTTATTAAATGTGAAAATATTAGGATTATTTTATGGAGTAGATATAAAGGATTTTTTTAAGTTTAACGTTAAAAAAAATCCCAGATATTTGTTTTCTAAACAAATTTTGCTATTTGGTTTATGTATATATAAGTTTATATAGCCATATAAACTTACTGATTTATATTAGTATCTTAATGATAATAATGTAATTAGCTATAAACAACAAATTTTTATTAAAATTTTAGATCACCAGCGAAACAAAAGATACAAAACTACCATTTAATAATGACCATATCTTTATTAGAGCTCCAAAAACATAATCTGTATTATAAAAATTCTTAATGTTCTGCATAAAAATAGGGGGATTACTTTGTACTTTTGTACACTTGTAAATAAATAAATAAATATGAATAAATATGAAATATGAAATAGATAATGATCAAGTAGGCTCACATCTCTTATAGAGTTAAATAGGAATTAATTTATAATATTTTTATATTAATGATCAAAATAATTTAATTAAGATTTAAAGCACAAGATTAGTCAATCCTGCCATAAAAACGAATTCAATTTGAAGAAATTATCATAAAAATGTTCATCTCATTGATGTTGTTTAATCGCCTTATATTCGGGCTAATATCGGATATTTTTAAGGATATATATTTATATAAATCCTTTAGATTAAAATATAATAGTAATATTTTTAATTAAACCAAATTACTCGTAATTGATTAATTTATAATAAAAGAAGAAAAAAATAAATCCTTTAGATTAAAATATAATAGTAATATTTTTAATTAAACCAAATTACTCGTGATTAAATAATTTATAATATAAGAAGAAGAGATCACCAGCGAAACAAAAGATACAAAACTACCATTTAATAATGACCATATCTTTATTAGAGCTCCAAAAACATAATCTGTATTATAAAAATTCTTAATGTTCTGCATAAAAATAGGGGGATTACTTTGTACTTTTGTACACTTGTAAATAAATAAATAAATATGAATAAATATGAAATATGAAATAGATAATGATCAAGTAGGCTCACATCTCTTATAGAGTTAAATAGGAATTAATTTATAATATTTTTATATTAATGATCAAAATAATTTAATTAAGGTTTAAAGCACAAGATTAGTCAATCCTGCCATAAAAACGAATTCAATTTGAAGAAATTATCATAAAAATGTTCATCTCATTGATGTTGTTGTTTAATCGCCTTATATTCGGGCTAATATCGGATATTTTTAAGGATATATATTTATATAAATCCTTTAGATTAAAATATAATAGTAATATTTTTAATTAAACCAAATTACTCGTGATTAAATAATTTATAATATAAGAAGAAGAAAATGATACATTTAATCAAATAATATCGAAGAAAAATAGAATAATCACACTTATTTAAAACTCAATAACATAGCTGAATTTTAAACAAGCTAGTCTTTTTTATTATTATTTTCACTAAATGCCAGATTAAAACAAGAAATAATTTTATGTAGAATGAAATATTTATGAAAAACAGTATTTCTACTCATATAAACATTGATGAAATTTCGGCTATACAATCATAACTTATATTTTTTTTTTATACGCCACATTAGACATCGTCTTGAATTCTTAAGAGTTTTATTCTAACATTTCTCCTATCATGTACACAAAATAATTTGTTTTATTATAAATCTTGAGGTTATAAGGTAATCTTTGGTTACCTTATAACCTCAAGATTTATAATAATCTTTGGTTATAAGGTTATCTTACATTTGAATACTTAGCTTAACTTCTTTATAAATTTTTATACAGGATGAAGAAAAATAGGGATCTCGAAACAAATCGAAAATGTGTAATGAACAGGTCTAAATAGCACCGTTTCGAGTTATAATTCTTTAAAGCTAGCCAATCACCATAAAGTACACAAAGCGTCACGACGAGTCGCGTTGCCAAGACGCGTCGCTCGGCTTCTAACTACCCGGTAGTAAATACTGTCTGTCCAGCTTAGCCGCGACCATCGACGCAAGTACGCCTGCGCTAACTGAACGAGTCCAGTGACAAAATAGGTATGACAGCTTCGCGTCCCACTTCGAAAGGCTTTGTTGCGACTTGTGCTAGCCATCACAAATAGAAAAAGGTAAGCGAAAACACTAATATGACAAATAACAGAAATGTGCAAAGAAAAGTAAATCGAAACCGAAACCGAAACCATTCAAACCCGTCATTATACCGACTGAGACTCTCCCTTTCGCGTTTGGACTCATCCATCTTAGCTCGACGCGGCTTTCGTGGACGAACAATAGAAAGCGACGCAATGCGACCCGTCTTGACAAAGCGACGTATCGTGACGCTTTGTGTACTCGATGATGATTGGCTAGCTTTAAAGGGTTATAAAACGATAAGGGTTATAAGGCTTAGCTTTAAAGAGTTTTCGAAAACGGTGCCATTTAGACCATATTTTCATTGGAATATTTTCGACTTGTTTCGAGGTCCCCTATCAGTACACAAAATTTTACGACGAAGTGTTTCTTCACCATATATAGTAAAACGTAAGCATATAACATAAAAGATGAATTGCATAAAAATGAGAAATAAAAACTGATCTTAAGTGGAATACTTCACTTTTATTTTATTATTCATTATTTAATTTCATTTAGGGCCTATATATTTTTTTAAATTTGAAATAAGATGGATAGCTAAAATTTTACATTATGCAGAAAACAATTTGAACTGTAATGCAACATCTAACATTATATATAGTAAATATAATAAAATTAAATTTATGTTTCTTTTTTCATAAAAAAACAATGTTGATTGTTTGTAAAAATTGCAAAAAAAAAAAAGCAAGAGAAAAGCAGGAAGCATACGCCTTTATCTAATAAAACTTTTATGTTACAAGACTATAAATTATATTCAACTGCATATTTGTAAACTTTAAAATACCTTTATAGGCCTGTTCATATCGTAAAATTAAAGAATTTTTTCCTGTTTTTTTACATTTTTGATTTTCATTTACTGAGTGCTGAGTACATGCACATAGTATTTATAGAATTAAATATAAATTGTATATTAATAATTAAATAAGAGAAACGAATAATCCTATTAAAATTTTAATAATTTTTAGCATATTTTCAATCATTACCATTTATTTATAAAAGTTATCAGTAAATAAGTTATTTATGTAATTTTTTCGCCTTTATGGATCTATATAATGGAAATAAATAAAATAAAATAAAAATAAAAATTAAAACAATTATCATAATATTTTATAGTTCAATAAATCAAAATGATTTAAATGATATCAAACTATGTTGTTCTGTTTTACAGATCATTAAATATTTTCTATAAGATTGATTTTTCTATAAGATTGATATTTTTACAATTATTTTGAAGATTAAAATGCGGTAAAGAATTTTATCTTTACTTATTTACAAAAAATATATACAAAACTATAGATTTTCAGATGCTTAAAATGTAATAATCATTAAACATTGTGTTATTAAGCAATGGAATGAAATCTGAATTTTTATTATTAGAGTTGTTATAATTGTTAGTTTATTTTATTAAGGAACAGTCTTGCTTAAACGCAGCCAGTTTGTTTTCCCTCATTAATAATATTATTCTATTATAGGAACTTCCTTGAATGTTATTAACAGCTTTACGAGCAAGAAAATCGGCCTGTTCATTTCCCATTATACCTGTGTGACCAGGTACCCAATAGAAATATAAATCAGCTTGCATTTTAATATTATTGATTAAATTGTGAATTTCCTCAATTATTTTCATGTCTATAATGTTTTTGTTTAAAGATTGTAAAGCAGAATTACTGTCAGAGATAATATGGTATACGTTTTGACTTGTGTGTAAAGCCAACCAGCGTCTACTGGTTGGCTTTACCGATTCAAAGATAGACATGGAATCATCTGTAAAACAGTTTGTGGAGAAGAAAGGAGTGTTAACTCTGAAACTACAGACGCATTCTTACATGACAAATTACAATTTGTTTTGAAAGAATATAAACTGTGCGACGTTTACAATGCTGATGAAACGGCACTTTTTTGGAAAGCACTTCCAAATCATACTCTCGGTGTCAAAGGCCAGAAATGCTCAGGCAGAAAATGCAGTAAAGAGCGAATAACTGTAATAATAGTATGCAACATGGATAGATTGGATAAAATACCTTTGCTTGTCATCGGAAAATCAGCAAAACCACGATGTTTTAAAAATGTGAAAACTCTTCCAGTGCGTTATAATGCGAAAAAATAAATGCAATAAAAAGTCCTGGATGACATCTGAAATTTTCACAAAGTGGTTAAAAGGAACTGGACAGAAAATTATATTATGAGAAAAGAAAAATTTGCATGTTTATTGATAACTGTACTGCACACTGTGAAGTGTCGTCATTTAAAGCCATAAAGCTAATTTTTCTCCCTCCAAACACCACTTTGAAAATGCAACCATGTGACCAAGGCATACTTCGCCATAAACCCTCCATAAACCGCCACCCTCCTTTACCGCCAAAGAGGACCTTTGAACCGATGATGGAGGCTTAAAGAGGTTTGACTGTATTTATATAATTAATATTAAGAAAACAAAAAATAAAACTCAACAGTTTCTATAACTTGAAGAATACCTATAATGAACAGTAATGTGACAAATATATAGATTTTTCTTAAATTTTAAAGGAAAACTCCATTTTCGCCAATTAAACTTATTATGAAAGTTTATATTAATTTATATCTCCATATTTTTATTTGTTTTTTATTCTAACATAGAACTTTAAAAAATTTCTTTAAATAAAATTTATTATTAATGATCACTTGTGAAGTTTTTTATATCTATCTAAATCAGAGATTTGTTAACGTTTTCTAAGTTAAATACTCTCCTTTAAGAGTATGATCAGGGCTCGAAATAACGGTCACAGCTCACCATTGGCGACTAAGAAATTGTGGTTGGTGAGTGTGATGAGATAACATTGGAAATCTTGATTAATATTTCCTACAGTTTATTTTTCTGTATAGTCAGGCTCTGACGAGAAAAAATCTGTAGTCCCTCTAGTTCACGAAAGAGGGAGCCACTTTGAGAGGGCTAAACCATTTGATTTAGGTAAATGGCAATAGTTGATGAGTTAAAATAAAAGTTGCCTGTTTTGGTGATTGACCAATCATATAGCTCAATCAGTTTGATACGATAGTATTAAAAATCCCAGCGGAATTTCGACACCCCTTTATCTTATCCCCTAATTAAAGGCTTCTGAGTTCATTGGTGAAGGTCCCATGAGAAGCAAAAGCCCTGTTCTCAAGTTATGGGGCTCGAAATCACGTTTCCTTACAATTTTCTTCAAACCTTTTATAGATAATCGGATATTTTAAACGATCTTAGACGTATCTTATCATTCTGAATCGAATGCAATCAATTAAAATAAATTATGACTTACTTTTATGAAGTTATGTAATTTTTTTTGCTTACGACGATATAGCTGTTCCGAAGCTTGGTAAAATTCTCAAATATTTTTTATTGTTTTGTATGTAAAACATCCTATTAATTATATTGCATTCATTCATTTTTCCACACTGAATAATAATAAATCAAATATAGACCTTTGAAGATCATCTTTGTCGGTCAGTCGAAAGGGTTAAATACCAACAGTATATATTCATCATTAAACTTCAAGTAAAATGTATATAAATGCCAAATTGTTAAAAGCATTATCCAAGTGGATTTTATTTTTCCTAATAAGATATCGTGCCAAGATATTTTAGATTTAAACTATTTCAGCTTTATTTTAATCAAATAACAGAATGCAGTACAGTATTCCACAAGTAAAAGCCAAAACACAAAGATTGTTTTAATTAAATATAAAAATTTTATGTATGATTATTAATAATTAATGTTACTCCAAATACAAATGCAATTAATAATTTGTGTAGGAATTTCTGGGTAAAATTTATTAAAACAAAATTCATTTTAAAAAATTGTCCACAGTTTTACCATTAATATGATTCAAAATAACACTATTTAAAATTAAAAACATTTACAAAAATATAGTGTGCATATATACATATTAAGGCTAAATAATTTAAGTGTATTAAAATCATTTAGCTTTAATGTATTTAAATCTGTTTTATAAAGATAGCTATAGAAATCATGAAACTCAAACATAAAATGTTTATTATAATGCGAATAGACTGTACATCAGTGGTGGAGAGTGTTGAATTTAAAAACGCGCCCATAGTTAATATATTCTAGTTGCCATACTATGCTGCTTGAGTAATATTTAAAAACAATTAATTTATATAAATAACCTATATTGTGTTTTAAAAACTGAGAGAGTAAATACAAGTGAGCCATGTCCTATAAATTTTGATAATTTTATATTATTGACAATAAATGGCGTAAAGTGTTAAGCAACGAAAATAAGTCGTCCGATCACATAACTGCTAACACTAGCGCCATCTATTGTCAAAAAATTTGATAAAAATTGAATGCAATTCTATAAGATCAAACAATATTGCAAGATAAATTATTCAGCGTCAAGGTGATCTTTAATGGCAGAATATCACTATCAAAATCTACTAATTAGCTCAATCATTGGAGGGGCACAGAACATATGATTGTGATCTTATAAGCCTTTTTTCCTTCAAAAAATAAACTAAAAGTTTTTCAGATATTATTAAAATATTTTTGGAACTTTTTCATATCACGATACTTATAATTAAACATATAGGGTTATGCATACCAATAATTGAGAAATATTGTTATAGATTATATTTATAATAATCTAATTTTATTGAATATTACGCTAATAATCTTGTTCTTGGTAAACATTTTCAACTTTAATTTTTTTTATTTCTAAATATTTTTATCAATAGATGGCAGCAAGTTTCAGTATGTCAAGATTTTTAGTTATTGTATATATACCGTATACATTCGTGTATAAGACGACATTTTTTTTCCAAAAAAAATTTTTTGAAGAAGGGATCTGCTTATATACAGGGCAATGAGAAATTTGAAAATATTTCGTAAAATCATAAGATTCGCCGGCTCAAGTGCGCTAGCTGCAGTATTTATTCCTAACAAGGATCATTATCTTATTCTTTCGAATTTTTATAAAAAAAAAAAAATATGTGGATATGTACGTAAATTAATATTTTTGTAATTATTTAAATATCGGATATTGCACAAACAATCGAAAAAAATATATATATAAAGCCGTCGCTGTGTTGCGTCCTCTCTGCACTAGCAACACGCCTATTTATTCTTAAAAATAACCTGTTTCTTTTCGATTCTGTTATTAAAAATACGTGGATATATGTGAATATTCATATTTGAATACATTCAAAAATATTAATATACAGTAAGACCCCGTTTAACGCGGAGGATACGTTCAAAAAAAACCAAGTCTAAACGAAACAGCGTTAAACGAGGTCATCTTAACACGTAAATAATGAAATAGGTGAAACAGAACAGTGAAAATAAAAAAATATATGTACCATTTTTTTTTTTTATTTTGTAACATGTATTATATTACTATTGTATTACATTAATTATAGACATTTTTTATTTCTAATATAGATTTGTATTCATAAATCATTCATGAAAATCGAAAATATTCGAGTAAATAATTTATGTTTGTGATGAGGAAGGGTCTTCCTCATTTGACACTTTTTTTAATGTGATTTCAATATAACGCGGTTTTTTTGAATTCTATATTTTTTATTGATTCACATTGGCACAGTTTTTCAAATCGTTATACTCACATAAATCTGAAATTGTACTAATTTGTTGCTTTGATAATCCTATGCCGTCTCGCAATGCATTTGATATCAGTTCAGTGCAGTACATATGAAAGTCTGCTGTGGTCAGAGTTCACATTGATTTGTATTCATAAATCATTCATGAAAATCGAAAATATTCGAGTAAATAATTTATGTTTGCGATGAGGAAGGGTCTTCCTCATTTGACTTTGTTTTTTCGTTAAGAAGTAAGTCATCTAACGTCGTTTGCCCTTTCCTCTTTCCTTCAGCAAGCAATTGTCCATACCGAGACATTGCATCGATTGTATTACATTAATTATAGATATTTTTTATTGCTAATATCAATTTGTATTCATAAATCAATCATGCAAATCAAAAATATTCAAGTAAATAAATTTGTTTGTGATGAGAAAGAACCTTTCTCATTTGATACTTTTTATTTTTTTTTTAAGAATAATCTAATGAAAAATTGTTTGCCTTTTCCTCTTTTGTTCAACAAGCAAGTGTCGATAGTAAGACATTGCATCCATGATACTTCATCTTCCTCTTGTCAATAACTAGACATTGTAACCCATGACACTTCATCTTGCCTTTGAACTTCTATTAAAATTTGGATCATTTTGTATAACTGATCCATAATTTCCGTAATAGTGTCACGGATGTTTTGAGAAAATCCTTTGCAAGTTTCTTTTTCTCCTCATCTTTAGAAATTCTTACTCTTGATAACCGATCATAAATATGAACTGTGACCGCAGCAAACTTACGTATGTCATGGATGCGATGTCTTGCTATTGACAGTTGCTTGCTGAACGAAAGAGGAAAAGGCGAACGATTTTTCGTTAGATGATTCTTAACGAAAAAGCAAAAAGTATCAAATGAAGAAGAGCCTTCCTCATCACATACAAATTATTTACTTGAATATTTTTTATTTTTCATGAATGATTTATGAATACAAATCGATATTAGCAATAAAAGGTTTTTCATGAATGATTTATGAATACAAATTGATATTAGCAATAAAAAATATCTATAATTAATGTAATACCATAGTAATAATACATGTTACAAAATTAAAAAAGATACATATATTTTTTAATTCACTGTCCCATTTCATCTATTCCCAGGTTTTTTTGGAACGTATCCCCCGCGTTAAACGGGGTCTTGATGTATATCAGCGGTTCTCAACCTTTTTTCCTGGGCCACATGCATCTGTTTGCTACATTAAGCGGTCTGCAATATGCTATATCAGCAGTCATAGTTTCATCTATTCCCATTATTTATGTGTTAAGATGACCTCGTTTAATGCTGTTTCGTTTAGTGCTTGGATTTTTAGGAACGTATCCCCCGTGTTAAACAGGGTCTTACTGTACAGAATACCCTCTATCTCACATGAAATATTCTTTAAAGTCATATGTATTGAAAAAAATCTGATATATATCAAAGTATTTTATTACAACTTGAAAATTAATGCCAACATGATGTGACAAATTTTTTTATGCAGATTTCTTTGGTATTTACTACAACTCCAAGAATTTTTGAAGCTATCTTATACGTAAATATGTTAGTTCATTAATAATACAGACAACCTCCATATAAAATGATACTTCTACAACATAATTTTGCTTTAACACAGAAAACTACAGCAATCTTCACATAACAAAGTACTTACATAACAAGATTTCACTTTTAAGCAATTATAGAATTTTAGTAAACTGTGCATAACATAGTATTTTTGAGGTTTTTGTGTGAGGAAAATCCTGCTATTATATTAAACATAAATTTATATCATTTCCATTTTTTTTTTTGTGAATCTCCACTGTTGACTTACTAGCTATTACAAAAAAAATTATTGGGAAATCCTTATATTTTATGATTCCATTGACTGAAATGAGCACAAAATTCAAAAGGGAGCTTTATCAAAAATGTTTAACTATATATCATGAAATTTACAAAAATCTATCATGCTTCAGATTATTGATTTTTAAAGAGAGCAGTAGAGGGAAAATTAAATGATATACATTATTTGATATATACTATAAGTATTACAATTTGTAAAATATGTTTTTAGTTATTATTATTTTTAATAAAAATTAAGTTTCCGATAATCATAAAAATAAAATAATATATTTCTGTTAGCCTTTGGAATGTAACAACCTTTTTTATATTGTTCTTAGTCCTATATAATACAGTTTCATACTATGCTAAATTTTATAGGAATCTAACTGCAATGATATATGAGGGTTACCTATATATTTATTTTCTTATACACAAATTCTATTATGTTTACCTGGCAATTTTAAGTATTTTTTCAGCTTCAATAAGAGAAGTTTCTGATAATGCACCAAAAAGTGAATTTACAACACAGCCCATGTCTTTCAATGAACTTTTTATCATATGTACGTCCATCTAAAAATAACAGATAATATTTATTAAAGTTATTTTATTTCCAAGAAACTCTTATCCCTACAATTATTAAAACATACATTTAAATAGTGCATATTTATTTAAAAAGTGAATCAATAAAAAATATAGAATTCGAAAAAACCGCGTTAAGCGGGGTCTTACTGTATTAGGCCTTTCACAGATAACATCGGAAATGTGTAGACAAGATCTTTTTAACTAGTAAACATGGCAACCATTACTGTATTTAACATCAATACGTGGATATGTAGTGATCCCCGATGTATCTGATCGACAATTTGTGCGTTTTCTGATAGTTCTGATCATTTAGATTTTAGAAAATAAGGGGTGATTACTCTGTAGCTATTTTCTAACTTCAGATCTGCGCCTTTTTGATATATGGCTATCAATACAAGGCTCTTCAACGCCCGTGTATTGATAACCATATATCAGATCCGATTCAGGCCCCCATACACTGCTGTTTATGGATCAGCTTCTCTCTCTCTGTCTCGTCCGTTTTATCAAAATTGATTGTGATCTTTTGATAAATGTTTTTGTTGAAATTCGGAAATGACAAACTTTTAATCTTATTTTTTGTTTTCGGTCGAGCAAATACTTCAGTAAAATCGTATTACAGAGAAACTTAACCTGATTGGACACGATCTCCACTCTCCATTCAGCTCTCTCATCATTTCATATCGTGACGTTTCCATGCTGCAATTCTGGCATTTTGTCTAAGAGGTCATATTTAATCTAATGAACTGTATTCGGAAAATATTTAAAATTATAAAAAAAATCATCTCCTTATTTCAATGAATGTCATATTGTTCCACATTTTATTTGAAAGTTGAGGGTCAGCATATATATGGGTTTCAAATTTTTAGATTTTTAAACGCTGAAGAGGAGGTGTCCGCTTATACAAGAATATATACAGTAGTTATTTAAATAAATGTAATGGTTTTAATATATGCCCATTTTTTTTAAAAACAAAAACTGAAATATGTCTGATTTAAATATTACTAGTATTTACCTTTATCCTATAACACACAAAAATTTTCAAAGGAAGAAACAAATTTCACCTGTTTCCAACTCAGCTGCAGTAATCATCATCCCACATGAATTTCATGTATTAATTTTAAAAATGATGATTAATAATAATAATAAATTAATAACAGTAAACTAATTAAAAACTGGAAACTCCCCCTTATGATGTAAAATTTTGACTTTAAAATATGTTTATATTGTATACAAAATTTAAATATTTTGCAAATCTCTTTTAAACATTCCATTATTACAGAATAAAAATATTACAAAATCCAAATCATAAAAGACAACATAACCGACACTATATTTATTACAAATGAAACTAAATTTATCACCAAACTTTCTCGTGTGGTTAATTTGAAATTGTATATTACAGTATATACTCGAATATAAGTCGTCGATCCGTGTATAAGCCGACCCCCCCACTTCAGAAATTTTTTTTGGGAAAAAACCTTGGCTTATATACAAGTATATGCAGTAATTCTGCTAAATATTCTTGAGGATAAATTTTGTTACATTTGTTTTGATCATTGTAATTATTATTAATAATAATAATTTGTATTTCAATTGCAAATTATTATTAATGTTTATAGTAATTGCTATTATTATATATATTAATAATTGAAAATGAATTAATATTTTTACATAAAATTTTAATTTGATGAATTCGAAATTTTAAATTTAAAAAATATAATTTTCATTTATCTTATTTAGACATTTTTCATTTAAAATTTAATATATTGATTTTAACCTTTTAAACAAAACATTCTGCATTAATAATTATTTGAATTGAAAAAAAAAAAATTTTTCTTCACTAACATTGAACTATTTACATTTATTTTTATAATCATGTTTATGCAATTAGATTGCATCATGATTAAATCTTGAACCAAAAACAGTTTAAAAGGGATGATATATTAGGTCAAAATTGCACCATTCAATAGTTGAAATCATAAAAAATGAAATATTCAAAATTTAATATTTTCTATCCTCATTCTACTTTTATGTTAAGCATATGATTATTATTGAAATTCCTATGTGAAATTCACTCAGATGAGGTCAATGATTTTTGTTCTGGACAAAATTTTTGGCTTTATTTTATTCACATGTAACATATATTGAATTAATTAATAAATAAATACAAAAAAAATTATTATTTAAATAAAAGTTTATTTCAAAATCCCCACAGAATGAGTAATGTTTTTCATTTACAATGAATATGGATGAATATCAGAGTGGAGATACAAATTTTATAAAATTCAAAATTCATACACAATTATAAACACAATATTAAAAATTGCACCTACAAAAATAAAGGAAAAAAAAAAAAAAGACAGAAATGCTAAATAAATGTTAAATTCATTCAACACAGGTTTAATTCAAAAATGATTTATGAACAGAAATAGTAAAATGAACATGACACAATTGACAATAATGTAAAATTTTGGCACAAAATCATACAAAGTAGAACTATACATAGTAATAAACACATTTCACAGAACAGATAATTAATCAAAAAGTTAGTGATTGTTTAGAAGGTTCTTTAATTTTTCCAAAATTGAAAATAAGGAAAGTGTTGTTAATATTTAAAAAAATAATAATTAGTTTGTAAAAAGTTAGATTAAAAAGAATGATTTTCATCTTGTTTTAAAAAGTTTATTAAATAATTTTAATCTAGATGAATTTATTTACTTGATTCATTGATACTATCTTAGGAAAATCAGAAATCATTCAAGCCAAGTCAAAATTTACTGCCGGCAGTAAGAACTCTTGACCATTTTTTTTCCACTTGTTATTGATTTCTTTTAGACTTGTTGAAAATAGAAGTTCAAAATTCTTGGAAAATGTACAAATGTAGTGTTTACATGTCACAATATATCACATTGTCATTATTAACTCTGCTGAAAGATGGGTCTACAGAGCAAATTTAAAAAAAAAAAAAACCATCAATGCCCCTATTTTCTGTCTTTGTGCAAAAATCATGATGGGCACAGCCCTATCTCTGCTATCTCTAGAAAATAAGATTGTCATTTCAGATGAAGTTGAAAATTGATATCAGTGATGCATATATTGTAAATTTTTTTTGGGCATCATTATAATGGTGATCCAAACATTTCTTGAGAGGCATACATTACATAGAGGAAACCATCTTCGTCTTGATTTTCTTTATAGACTTCTGATAATGTTTTTGACATGCTTGCCATGCTTTTGTTATTTATGAGTAAATAGAAAGCTTGATTAGCGTTTAGATGCATTCTGTTCCTGAAAATAAAAAGATTTCATTATTTTAGATTGTTTTCATGAATTTGCTCACATTTCTTTTCATCAATTCTCAAAATTTTATATTAATTTTAATGCTAATTAGTAAGTTTAATGTCATATAGTAAGTATTTGTATTGTCATAACTCTCAAATATTAAAATATATGATTTATTTTAATTAAACAACCTTGAATTTTATAAAAATCTTTAAAAATGTCATATTTATTAATTTTCTGTTTTTATATATATATCAAAAAAGGAACATATCTGTTTTTAATAAAAAACTTATTGAATTATAAACAAATAAAACCTAAAAATACTTTATACATAACAGCAAAAAATAAAAAAAAATATATATATATTTTTTATCTATTTACGAAATTTACTTCTGTATCTGTTTGATTAGAACTTCAAAAATACACAAACGAATTCTAATTTATCTAACAATATCTGAATTCTTAAATACACATACAAACAGATAAAAATACAAAAGTTCTTTTATGATTCCAAGAAACTAAATAAGAATCTAACATATCTTTGTTACTATACCGCATCTGTCAGCGATTCTTCTTAAATCAACACTGAACAGCGAGATTATGAGAACACCACGTGACTATTCAATATACAAGAGGGCAGATATCGATGATTGATTTGTTCCTTTCTTGTAAACATCATTCCCTGTATCATTGCTGATTTAAAGCGAACGAAATGCGGAAATTCAACAAGTTGTCGAACGTGTAGTAGATAGCTTTTGTAGATTGAATTGTGCTTGAATATTAAAACATCATTTAAAAATTCATTATTAAAAAAAAACTAATAGTTTTGTTTAATTTATCATCGTTTTATCTTTAATTTGGAGACATCTGCTATCCCGAAAATTATTTTGTATTAATTATTTAGAAAACAATTTTAAATGCATTCTTTGATTGGCAATCTTGAATTAAAATAATAATAATAATAAAGTTCAAGGGATTTGACTTTTTAAGCTTCTGTCCTCACTAAAACACTTCGTTTCATTTAAAATATAGGACAAAACACGAGATGACAACAAAATGCAAAACATTCGTTTGTATTCTCATTTAACAGATTTAAATTGCTTAATCGTTACTTTTGAAATTGCTTAACAACCTCAAAGTGATCCATTTCACCTTGTTTACTACTTATGTATGTAACTACGAATGATGTATTAATTGTTAATAAAAAAAATTTCGACAAAAGTCCATTAAATTTAAAAATAATTAGTTCCAAATAATACAATAAAATATTGGGCAAAATAGTGTATATATATATATATATATATGAAATTTATATATACTATATGAAATATATATATCAGTATAATTATAATAAAAAAAATGGATAAATACAGATTTTCGTTGCAATTAATTAACGTTGCCAGTAAATATGACATTTAAAATTAGAAAATTTGCTAATATCGATAATTGATGAAATATTTATAGATTAGATGTATATTTATAGAACTGAATTTAACCTACTACTGCAGAAGCTGTATAATATGTCATCTGTACCCTGGACTTTAGTATTTTGGATATACGTATTTTATTAAGAGAAGAGGAATATACAAACGTGCAGTATCTTTAGAACAGCCTTAAAGTTCGTATCGCTTAAACTATAGTATAAAAGAAGTGGATATTGTCAGATGTTTTAATAATAAAATAATTTGCTTTGTTTTTATTTTAAAAAAATTTAAAAATTATATTCAATTCTTATTTTCTTTAATCGATTAAATATAATTTTAAATAAAATTTTTATTGGCATTGAGACTTGCGGCAGTTCTCATGTGCGGTCATCAAACACAATCGTATTTTCGTCATCAAATACAAAATTAAGATTCTGGTTGAAACACTTATAGAATTTTTTTTTATTTTTCATGTGCATTGCTTTTAAACTATCAACGCATTTAATAGTTTATATTGTAATAATGCTTCATTAGGAACAAATCCGGTTGATCTTTCAGATCTACCTGCCATTTTTCTTCAAAAATTATTCGTAATAGTATATTTTAAAATCAATTATGGATTATCAGAATGAATATATTAAACCATATTACATATATATAGGAAAATTATAAAAATTTGTTAGAGCCGCATCTATGGCCATAAGAATATTTCTTGTGAGAGCCGCTACAGAGTATTATCTGTCATCTTTCTATATTCTAATGCAGTTAAAATTATTATGGTATTATCATCATCATTAAAATCGCTAAGTATATATTTAGTTTGATGAGAAAAAGTTTAAATTACACTGTTCACAAATTAATTTTTAAAGCCATATGACAATTGTAGAGAGGCACACAAGCAGAGTTAATTCAGGGTGCCATAATTATATACCGACGCAGATTCCATATTAAACGTTAACTATTTATAATTAATATAAAATGATATAGAGTAGGCCTATTATAATTTTGTATCTGGCTGAGGATTCAATTTTATGATTAAAACAAATCTTAAAAAATGAATCAAACAATTCAAATAATAACTAAAAAGAAAAATGAAATCGTTGATAGAAACCTATTATAATTTTGTATCTGGCTGAGGATTCAATTTTATGATTAAAACAAATCTTAAAATATGAATCAAACAATTCAATCAAATAAGAATTTGAGAAATATAAATAATGACTAAAAAGAAAAATGAAATCGTTGATAGATATATGTCTTACTTGTGGTAATTCTGGATTGCTGTTTATTATTTATTATTTCCCAAATTGTACGAGAAATAATGAATAATGGTCACATTAAACTAGGTTATATATATCAAATTCAAGATATTAAATGCGATTAAATAGCGTAAGTGTGTGGTCTATCATCGAATATCGTTGATAGACAGTTAAAGGGTCCTTTCATGTTATAGAAACCAAAAGAACTCAATTCCTGGTTTTTGGAGGCCTCATAAGTTGAAGTTACGCTACTATTACGGTTATTTTAATTATTAAATAAGATAATATTGCTTCTACAATAAATGTAAAAATTGTTAAAGAAAACTTATTTCGTTTAAATCAGGAATTTTAATAATGATTTACATAATAGCAGCAATTAGATGAAGAATAAAAAAACATTTATGCAATCAATTTAAAAATTATAATTGTTCAGAATTTTATTTAAAAATAAATCGTGGGTTAATGCGATTTTTTTTTTCCTACAATTTTGGCAATGTTTGAAAGCTAAATGTTTGCCAATAAACAGCAAAACATTTTAATTTCAAACATTGCAAAAATTGCAAGAATATAGTAGTAAAAATTCGTACAAAATAAGCTATTTAGATGAAAATAAAATTGTAATATTAATTTATTTTTGTACGTGATATTGTGTTAAGATTGAAGAATTTAGACTATCGTCGAAGCTAAAACAATTGTTTATTCGTCAAATGATACGACAAATTTCATTGGGATTAATTTACTATAAATTTAGGACGAGTTTGTATAGTGTGCTTCGTGCAGGTAAAAGTTGATGCACCGAGAAATAAACATCTGTAACAAGGTTCAGAAAATTATTGCTGTATAATGAAGTGAAATTTAATACTGATACTTCTCGGGTTTCTCTAAAATTTGTAGAAACGACAACTTGTAAGTTCAGAATGAAAGTTCAAACTTTTTTTAAAGTAATCGAAGATTATATAGCACAGTCTCTTTAAAAACTCTCACTCCTCCCATTCTATTTGCACAATTACCAATCAACGCCTGACACAATCTACCAATCAACGTTTTATCGCTAGTATAACCACGCCCAGGCTGTGTTTCGCGTTTCGTTTGGACTAGTCAAATCCGGCCGGCGGTTGCCTATTCGTCAGGTGACCTTTTGGAATAAACAAGTGGTGACCTTGAATTTACACCAGAATCCAACAGCATTGCATTTTTTTTTTTATTTCTGCTAATAAAAGAGTTATAATTTAAAATATATCCATCTATTTTTATTCTTCGAGTGCAATTTGGTAATATCTATCCAAACTTGCAAAATATTCTCGTATGATAGCGTTTCGACATTCCTATAAATTGCAACAACGTAAGGAATCAGAAACCCCTTCCTCGATGACACATAAGAAATCCATCAAGGACTCGAACGATCTAGAAGAAACGATATCAGAAGCACCCAGACGTCGCCAGTACTTTATAAAAACAGCTGACGTAAGATTTTAAGCTGGACATTCTATATGGGTCAAGTGCAACTGTTCTTCCAATAATGATGCAAATTATTTAGAGTTTAGTCCGGAAGTTGGAATAGGAAATTCTTCACAATCCCACTAAATCCGATGGATTTTAAACTATAATATAACTATGGGCAGGTGATTTATGATGTAATCAGAGATGGTTTCAACTGAAGGGGGGGATTCTTCGGAGATAGTATTTCGGTGGCATGGCGTTCTGAATATAGAGCGGAGTCGTGTGACCATCATCCTGTTTACTTCTCCGCATCATTGATGTGAGAAAATAGTAAACTCGAGCTAACGATTCAGATCGCGCCGGTTCTGACCAGTTTTCGTCGAAGGGCACGTGACAATAAAAATGGATTTTCTGTCGCCAGAATGGCTGAATAAGCGTTTGACCCGATTTTAACTTTTATTTTTAATTTTTTTCCCCCTTTCTCATGAAGGATTTTGTTTAATCAACGTATAATAACCTCTTAAGAATATATTAAATATATTAACCTCAAAATAACTTAGACTGATTGAGAACAAAATCAGTTTAATTTTAGATTTTGAGGTTTTTTATAGCAATTTTTTTTCACTTTTTTGGAGGATTCATCAATTATATTTAACTTGTACACACAAAAATATGCTGTACAAAAATAACCTTTTCTTCTTCCTAAAATCATTTGGATTTGATTTTGAAATAATAAAAAAAATTTCATATATTTATACTGTACCAGCTAAAATTTAAATTTTACGAATTTAAGAAGCATTTTAAAAATTATAAAATTTTATTCACGCCATATACTTATATCTAAAGAAATTGCTAACTTTATATCTTGCGGACTGCACAATTTCTGTGATGAAATCCTTCCTCATAAAATGATTTCATCATACCATTTTATACCAGCTGCTAAATCGATTTTCGAAACTCTATTGACAACTGACAAGAGATTGAGTAATTTTTTCCTTCGAACATAAATCCCTCAAAAGATTAAAAAATGTTTTTTTTTTCTTCTTTTTTTTACTACGAAATATCTTACTAAATCTTTTCAATTTAGATTTTTCAAGTAAAATTTACATATAAAGATTTAAAGATTCAACATATTAATTAGATTAACAGATGATAATTTTATCACATTTTGAAAATCAGTAAATGATAATTTTATCAACTGTTACCCAATTAATACGTTAATAAGCTTATCATCTAAATATATATCAGTAGTCACCAATGTTTTTTAATCGTTCATCTTTTATCAGTAAAGAAAAACTGCATGCTACAACAGACATGTATTATGACGAGAAAAAAACTCATTCCTGAAAATTTAATTTTCCCTTAAGGATGAGTGCACCAAGAACCCAATGTTTTTTAATCGTTCATCTTTTATCAGTAAAGAAAAACTGCATGCTACAACAGATATGTATTATGACGAGAAAAAAACTCATTCCTGAAAAATTCATGAAGGATGAGTGCACCACAGTTTGGAGACCACTAATATATATGAATAGTTCAATACCGAAGTGAACAAAATTCATAAAACGTGATTTTGTGAAAATCAACAGTTTTATGTAGTTGTTTTCACGATAAATAATATATAGACAATAGTTGTGTAGAACCTTTTATAATACTTTATAAGTAAATTAATAATTGGTAATTTTTTTTTTAAACAATTTTATCTGAGAGAAATGTGGATTTAAAAGAAAAAAGTATTTTTTTTTTTTTAATTTGGTTTACTTCGATGCATTGAACTTTATTGAAATTGTAAGATGAACAAAAAATTTAATTACACTTAACAGAAGTTAAAATCTCGAAATAATTACCTAATAATCGTGACAAATTGGGACATGGTAAGTTCTTGAGGAACAAGGAATTTCGTCTTATCAAGAAGAGGCAGATGAACTTCTTTGTAATAACGTTCTACAATTACCTAGAAAATGAAAAAAATAGACATTAAAAAAAGTCTAATTGTGGAATGTGAAAGAAGAAAAAATAAAAAAAAATGAATATCAAACTATGAATGGGAATTTAACATTGGACTAAAAGAGGTGTGATCATATTACGCGAAATTAAAAAGTGACAGAGAAATCGCTGTTGCGAGTCCGTAACACCTTGACACAATTGCTTCGACATCAAAAACAAAAACGGTTTCAACTATTAAAGTTCAATGATCTCGTGTGAGTTCAGAATAAGATGGCCTTTTACAATTCTTCATCTTCCAGTTTTTTTTTTTTAATTAAAATTATGATTTATCGTCTTTTAATTTTATATTATATTGCTATGAACTTGTAAAAAAATATTTCTGAAATTAAGGGAAGCAACATTGTCCATTAATTGGTATATACATCATGTAATCCTTTTAATGAAAATTATATATTTAAGAGGAGCAGATATAGGACCTATATATAATATCGGTTTGTCCATTAATTGGTATATACATCATGTAATCCTTTTAATGAAAATTATATATTTAAGAAGAGCAGATATAGGACCTATATATAATATCGATTCTTTTTAAAATCTTTAAACAAATGAAAAACACAGTTCTTTATCTTTAACAGAGATAACATTAATTTTTGCGCATTAATTATCGCCAGCTGGCTCAAAATACATTGCGCAAAAAGTCTACTACACTGCCCATCACAAACTAATCTCTGACCAAGCAACGAAATTAGGTCGAGAATCGAATTTTTTTTCTTCTACAGTTTGGATTTAAAGCTAGTTTCATCTCTTAAAAAGAGTGAAGTCTGCTCCTATGAATCTGCAAATAAATTGCTGGTTTGTATCGAAAGGAACAGGTTTAGATCGGCTTGACACAGTTTGAAAGTAGCAGAGGGAACGAGTTTTCGATGGTGGGCCCATAAATGGAAGAAAAACTCGATGTTTCAATCGCACACGGCTGCAGTGCAAAGGCACTTTACAAATAGATCATTGTCATATTACATCACCAGTTGATAGATTTTTAATATAAAGAAACTAATTCCTTGGCCCATATTCAGTTTTGTAGTTACCGTAATTGAATTAGGTACTAAAGGGGCATCGTGTTTGGAATCGTCTACCTTTTAATAACCTTGAGCAACGGTACATTTAACCTATTATGCTAATTCCATCTACTTATCCCGGTTAAACACTTCCCGTTTAAGTACAATTTACAATATTATATTCTAACATTGTCATAAAATATTAATTACAGTTTATCCGACTATATCTTCATCTATTACAAGTCTTATCAATTGGTGTTACTATATATGACGCAAGTGTTAGCAGACACTTGGGTCGAAACGATTACGTAAACAGCTACCAAAAAAAATCATTCCCTTCTCTCATTTTATTTTATAAACACTTTTTTTTCTAAATTTTCGCACTTTTTAAACCCAAAAAACAGAACTAAAATTCGAGTTTTAGAAAGGAAAGCTACCAAAAAAAATCATTCCCTTCTCTCATTTTATTTTATAAACACTTTTTTTTCTATATTTTCGCACTTTTTAAACCCAAAAACAGAACTAAAATTCGAGTTTTAGAAAGGAAAAAAAAAAAAGCAAAATAATAATAATCATGTGATCTCCAGTTGTCAGAAGTAATGTGACATTTTTCTCCAGATATCAGAACAGACAAATTCCGACTAAATTACCTAAAAAGATATGAAAAGTATTATCCGTCAGATAATTACTGTTTTTCGATACAGAACATATAAGATATATATAAACAAAAATATAAAAAAGCAAGCGATACGAAAGATCATTTTAAACTCGTGACTATAGAACATTAACCTCGTGTCAATAAGGGTTATCAAAAGCATATATATTGTACGTGTTATACGCTACCGGAACGAAAATTATGTTTATGAAACAAAATAAGAAATAAAAAAAAAGTACTTACCGGTATTTTCGTAGGGAATTTCGATTTGATTCCTTCGACTTCTTCCTTTCGAGTTGCTAAAAAAAAACAGATAAAAATAAAAATTAAAAACTCTAAAAATATTCTTATGGGGATAAAAGAAATGCACTTGAAATGTCACTTCAAACTGAACTTTATACTTTTAAGCTCTATTATTATTAACTCTATGCATAGTTGCCTTTGAGAATAATTATAGCAAATGTACAGACTTCAACCTAGAACAAGGTGCAAACTATACAGATCTTTGGACTGATTTTAGAGTAAATTTGAAGTTTATTAACTTACCTAGAGATTTTCTCTGCTTGAAGGTTCCCATCGTGTTGTAGTTTTTGTCTGGGGTCATAGCTTTCGACCTGCGATGTCAATGATGCTCCTGTCTTTAGTAGACAAGACTATGCACTGCACCGCTAACGCAGACTGGCAAGCAACGTGGTGTGCTATCACGGAAGACTCAGTTGATGTGGCGTTAGAAACGCAGTGTGGTGTAATATCTGATTGGACTGTAGCCACAAACGCGCAGTCTCCATAGCAGCACGTGATATGATAATAAAACTCAAAATCTTCTCTCGTAAATAATTTTTCCCACTCCAAAAAATATATCTCTGTAAAAATTAAGTAAATAAGACTGTTATTTTTATAGTTCAAAAATAAATCTGATAGTTTATTTTTTAAGTAATACTGTATTTGAAGAATAACTACTGTACTGCTGTGTTTCGATAAGAGAATATGTTTGACAAATGAGTGAATTTTTTCTTTTTAGTAGATAAAAAAAAAAGATTAAACGATTAAAAAAAGTCTAGATCATCTCGAGGCTGTTATTTTATATTTCATAATTTGGCGGAAATTTTATTATTCGATTAAAATTAATCTCTATTCCAGGAACCAGGAAACTTTAAAACGTTTCAGTAAGTTTAGCCAGGGGGCTTCTAAATGCCAAATATGTTAACTAAGAGTTGAAAATTCTTTCGCTTTGTTTAGTCTGATATCAGCAAACATACTACAAATATTCACTTAGCAGGCACGAATTTCTTTCGACAGATATTTTAAATAAATTCCGTAGAAGATAATTTATCTGACTATCTTCTCGCTTAGCGCGTGCGAGTAATAGGAAAATTTCAACACTCAGCATTTAATGGTGACCCAATCCTATATTCCGTCCTTGCTTGAGTTAGTGTAACAATTGTCACATTTAGGTATTCACCGTGGGCGTCAGCACCTAAGGGTCATTTCCAATTGTCGCGTGTGCTAATCTAGAACTTTACCTTCTTCTTCACGTAATAAATTCTATTTTGTTATGGACAAATGCCTGGGAAAGATCCGGGTTCGATTCCTGTTGGGCCTCTCTGATCTGGTCCTTACAAATCGTGTTTAACAAACTCCCACGTGGGGTTCCAACTCAAACATTATTATTCTTTATATCCGATTTCATTCCCTCTTTAAAGTAGATTATAAATATACAAATCAATCAGAACGGTGTCATAATAATAAAAAAAGAAAAAAAAAAAAACGATTCTTTTAATAGAATACTCGAATCAAAATAGAAAGGATTATGTTTCTTAAATAGTGCAGGTCATCAGTAAAAAAAAACATGGCAGTCTAAGCGATTAAAATCGAAGAAAGACTGCAATGCTGCAAATTTACTATATCCATGTGCGTTTGTAACCCTTTAAAAAAATCTAATCACATGATCGAAGTTTCCTGAACTGTTTTATTTCATTCCGAAGCGAACAGCATCGGACCGGCCGGCTCCGGTCATCGGACAACCTTCAAACTTCACTCCTCCCCTTTTAAAGGCCGAGTTGTAAATACGTGCTAACTATAGATAGTTTTCTTCCAAAAAGCCGGAAGGAAATGATAGAAAAAAAGTGTCGCCGCTTTTGTTTATCCAGACTAGTGAACAAATTGATATGCAAATTGCGTTATTGTTTACTTTACAATGGTGATTTTCATTCGTTTCTAACCTTTCCGCGTTTACTAAAGCGCGTGTCGTGTGTCAACCCGAATACGAGAGAGGCCCCTTTACGGGTTTAGGAGGCTTGTCAAGGGTCGTTAACCTTTCGTCCTACAGAACTCTTCCTTACTTTCAAAGCTAACCTTTAGACTGTTTTCTTGTACAAATCAAACAACTTTTCTTGGATATCGTTTTTATTTTATATTTGAAACGATTATTTAAAATGTTCATATTTTATAAACACTACAATCAAGGAAAACGATAATAATAATATCTAAATTATTAAAAAAAAAAAAAATGACGACTCCATGTGTTGAAGGTTTTAACGTCATAATGCTAAAAACGTTTAATTAAAGTGCAATTAAATGAGAACTACGGAATGTGATTACCAATTAGAAAAAGACCTTGTTTACAAAATCGATTTTTTTTTTATTCCAATCTGATCGAAGATAGTTTATTGAATTTGAATTTAATGTTGTATTATAAATATTCTGATGCAATATTGGCAGCACATTCTATTATATTTTTTTGCTGTCGTGTAAAAATTCTATCATTTTTTTGAATGCAATCCAAACTCCAATGGATCCCTTTTAACAATAGTTATCGTGCAAGAGAGAAAAAAAAAATGTAATTCGTTTTAATTGCAAACATTTCCGAAATAAAGAGAATTATAAAAATCTGAGTGGTGGATTGATCTGCTGAATATCAATGAACAACTTTCAATGGCTATGACTCCATAAATCGTCCTTGTTTCATTCTTGTGCAAGGTCGTAACTGTCAATCAGGATTTGACAAATGGGAGTAGGAGAATCTAATCGGGTTAGGGTAAATTGTTTTGATGGTGTTACGTGAAGTGTCACAAATATCATATCTAATACTCCTCTCTTATAAATTAAGAAGTGTTGTGTCGACCGATCCTGCATTAAATTCTGATCAGATAATTTTCAGTATGAACAAAGTATTTTTTTGTACTATAAAGTATAATTTTTTTTTATCTTAAAAAAGACTATTTTATTGGTTATTGAATTTAAGTAGCATACCGAAATCTTATTATAAAGCCGTAGTAGTATGGATCTCTTATCGAGGTCAAAATGAAATTCGATAAAAAAAGATTTTATCTTAAATTTTTTAAAATTTAATTTCTGTTTCATAATAAGAAAGCATTCTCACCCTACAAGTATAGATTATTTTTGAACAAAGTAAATTGTATGAAAAGCGATGGACAATACTTTCATTGATGTATTTATTTTCATTCTTTTTTAAATAAAGACTCTTATTTCCAAAAAAAACAGCGAGAACTTTTTCACACACCTTATAAAATATTAATTTGTATATTCTTTTTTTTTTTTTAGCACTTAGGTAGGATATAAAACTCTTTATTATAGTTATTATATAAGTCACAGAAACGTTTTCGGTTATTCGACCCTCATCAGCTGTACCTATACTATATACCAGTGCTTCTCAAACTTTTTTCATTCATGGCACCATTTTTCACTATGAGATTTTTTGCGACCCCAGGTATTAAATATGGAATAAAACATGCAAGTACATAAATCATTTACACTCTTATTAAGATGAACACAATCAACCAACTACATTGAAAATATATATGTTGTCATATGTTAAATATTGGACGTTTGTGAAATTACGTATAAACTGAAATTCAAATGTGTGAATTTAATTTTAACAACACCAGAATTTCGCTTCATTTGGGGTTGTGACCCATAGTTTGAGAAGCACTGCTATATACCATAATAGATAGAATATAAAAGTCTTATATTCTTTTTTCTAGCACTTATAATAATCATTTAAAGGTGGTGTAATTTCGGACATTAATATTAATTTGTGTCTGTGCATTGTTCCTTGTTTAATCCTTTCCTTTCACTGCTTGCGATTTATGGAAATTAAGCCTAATAAATATGCAAAAAAAAATATAAAAATTAAAATTATCATATCTCGCTTAATTGTTATCAAAATATTCTGAAGTTTTTAGGATATATTGCATCTTTTATCTCTTTCTAACAATCCAAGCATTTTTAAAAAATTTTTCTACAACTTTTCATTACGTATGTGAAATAGATGAAAACATGATTTTTGTATATATATATACACATACACATACATGCCCAGAAAACCATGGAAATTATTTAAAGAAATCATGTTTCAAAGAACCACCGGTACCAGCAGCTTCCCTCCTAGCCTCTTCCACTTTCTCTAGCTATGATTTACATACCTCAAATATTATAATTATTATCTAAAGATAAACTTACTGCGGACATATAAGCAGAGAAAATTCATCAAGCAATTTAGAATATTGTTAAAATGGTTTATCTCAACTAACATAAGCTGATGTAAACTAGTTGCGCGCACAAATATTTCTTTAATAGCAATAAATTATCTTTCTGTCTAATACTGGACTGGTTATTTAATCAAGATGATACTACAGTGAAACCCCGCTCGTGCGTTCCCGTATCGTACGACTTTCCCGCTTTAAACGTCTATTTTCGGAAGTCCGAGCATTTTCCTATACATGCAATGTAAAACTTTCCCTCTTCCTACGTTTTAATTATATAACTTTTTTATTATGACGTCATCAGAGTTCCCGTTTCGTGCGTTTTCCCGGCTCGTTCAACTTTTCGGGCCGGTCCCTGAAAAGTTTCAAAATCGGGGTTTCACTGTATTTATAAAGATTTGTATGCCTATATCATCTCCAAGAATCAAATTTATATTAGTAAATTTAATTACTTTTCTTTTTAGAATGTTTTTTCTTAAGTTTAAAATAGCATTATTACTATATACATGAATTGCAGCTTGTTATAGAATCCAATGTTAATTCTAGTTAAAATAGAACAAAATTTACATTATTTAGAAAATATATACTTTTGTAGGATACTAGGAAAAAGATTTATTTATTGCAGAGTGACATTTATTTTTTGGATACTTTTTTAACAAATAATTTCACTATTTTAAAAAATATGAGAAAATGTATATATAGTAGTCTTATTTTTGCATTGTTTTGAATTCTGTGATTTTAGATATGCAGATAACTGTCTTTTTATTGTGTCAAATTTCCATAAAATGTAAACAAAAATTTATTAAACAGTTTACCTTTTTGCAAAAATATTATTTATTGCTTTAAATTTTTTTATGCTTAAAATATGCTCACAAATTTCATTTACTCATTCTATTTTTTAATAGACTTATTCTTTGTATACTTGTCTATACTGAATTTAAGTATTGTTGGACTATTTTGTGTAAATTGAAAACAACATATTTTTGAGATAGTTTACTGTGTAAATTAGAGACTTACTGCATATTTTAAAAAAGATTGATTTCACAAATACAGTGGATGATCGGTTAACAAACAGTTTGGATAATGAACACTTTTTTGAAAAATTTTTATGTTCGGATAATGAACACTTCACAGAACAAACTGTGGGACCCGCGGACTGACCGAATGCAGATCAGCCAGCTGTGTGGTAAAGCTGTGGCTTACCATTCTGGAGGATCCGGGGGTCCCACTCCTCCAACTTTTTAGGAGGGATCTGGACTCGGACCATTAAAACCTATCCTTCAATCTTCCGGTTGACCCCATCATGGTCAGCCTGTGATGATGGCGGCTTTATAAGTGGCCGCGCCAGATAAAAATATTCCATGAGGATATTTCGGCTTAACTAACCTAACAGAATGACAGGCTTAGGCCTTGCACGTTCGTGGACCTATGGGTTTTTCCCCGATTAAAATGAACTCGGAGACAACCTGAAACAAAAATCAAAGATTTATTAAAGAAGGTAAGAGAGAGATTTTACAATTTTTTGGTCTTAGAATGGCACCCATATCAGGTTAAGGTCAATAGGCTTGGAGATCTCTACCACAACAATGCTATTAATCACTTCCGAAAAATCCTGAAGCAGAGAGAAAAGCCATTGATATTGGGCAGATTCTTTATTGGAAAATAAACATAATAGATGAAAATGCACGATTATGTATGTATATATTATTGTTATTACATATAAATAAACATAAATAAAAAATCATATAAATTTCTTACTATGTTTTTTGGGGTCTCCAGAACGAATTAATCAAATTCCCATAAAAACCTATGGTAAATCGATGATCGGTTAACAAACAATTCGGATAAGAACATTTTCTTGGAACGGATTATGTTCGTTAACCATGATCACCCACTGTAATTTTTCAAACTCTGTATTCACATGGGTATATAAAAAATATTATCTGTGTCATATTTTACTGATTATAAACTTTTATTATAAATTCATAGTTAGATATTATATATTATGCTATGGCATGTATTCAGTGCTGCTAGATTAATATAAAACATTGTATATTCTATATAAAACATATCGTATAATAATTTAACATAATTTGGCAAAAATTTGGAAAGGTTTTAACATCTAAATTGATAAGCAATTTAAAAAAAATATTAAACTATTTGGGGGGCATAAATTGTGAAAATTGCCCTTTTTCTTTTAATTATTGTATAGTAGAGCCTCATTTAATATCAGGATTAAGTTCCTGAAAATAGTGATATTAATTGAAACGATGTTAAATGAAATCAAAAGCCCCATTGACTTAGCATATTAATTTTCTAAGGGATAGATTTCTAATTCAATTCCAGATCCTCTAATTGGAAAGCCAAAGTGTTTTCACTTTGTTGACTGAATGTACTATAGTACTTTATTATTCCTGATATTATTTCCTTTATTTATTATTATTATTATTATTATTATTATTATACAATTTAAGCCCCCAAATAGCTTAATATTTTTTTTAAATTGCTTATCAATTTAGATGTTAAAACCTTTCCAAATTTTTGCCAAATTATGTTAAATTATTATATGATACGTTTATATAGAATATATAAGGGTTTATATTAATCTAGCAGCACTGAATACATATCATAGCATAATATATAATATCTAACTATGAATTTATAATAAAAGTTTATAATCAGTAAAATATGACACAAAAGATATTTTTATATACCCATGCGAATTGAAAGAATTATTTGTGAAATCAAGCTGATTTTTTAAAATATGCAGTAAGTCTCTAGGTCAGGGTTAACTTCTTTACACTTCATTAGTACTTCATTTTTTATCAATTTGTTTTTGAAAATATGGTCTGAATTTCTTCATTCATGGCTTGTTTAATTCACAGGACCTGCTTCTAAACAAAAATAGCAAGTATTTATTGTATGGCTAAGATTTCATATAAAAAATTTATATGAAAAACAAATTTCATCAATATCATATAAGGAACAAAAAGATGTGAAAAAATAAAATTCAAAAATATGTTGTTTTCAACTTACACAAAATAGTCCAACAATACTTAAATTCAATATATACAAGTACACAAAGAATAAGTCTATTAAAAAATAGAATGAAGAAATGAAATTTGTGAGTATAGTTTAATTAATATATTGTTCATAGACAATATAATATACTTGAATTATGCTTATATAAAATATAATTACTTTGTTTTCTATAATTATAATTTCCACCTCATTTTCTATTATGAAGAGAAAACAGGGTTTATTCTGTTTTACAGCCTTAAAATTTTTAATTTTTTAATTTAGTTTTTTTGGCAAGTAATAGTGAAACAATATTAACTGAGGTGATATTAAATGAGAACTTACTTTGTTTCAAAATTTTCAACTTTTTTATGCAGTATCATTCTATATTTAAAAATTAAATAATGATATAAAATAAGTTTTGTCTCTGATTAAAAAAAAAAAAAAAAAAAAAAATTGATAAATCTAAAAGATTTTATCTATAAATAAATCCTCATGATCTTAAAAATAAAAAATTTATATTTTATTTAATTTATGGAATTTATTTTTAGGTATCCTCCTCTGGATCTAGTTCTGGATTACCACCTATGCCAACAAAGAGAGTTGCTGTTTATGTTGGAAATTTGACTTGGGTAAATTAATTTTTATTTTGTAATTAAATTTGAAAAATACATGAAAAATATTTTAAAGATTGTGATTTAATTTTAGTTGATTCTCATTTGTAGGCTAGATCTCTCGGCAGACTGTAATTGACTATAATTTGTTCAATATATTGTAAAATTAATCATTATACAAATTAATCAAAAAAAATACATCAAAACTTCATCAGCCTGTACATTCAAAAATAATATAACGGATACTTCACAGATAAGATTAAAAATGTGTAAATCTTTTTTAATGAACAAATATAGACCATTTGATCGGAGAAACAATTTGGATTGGCCAGACCTATTTGTAAATATTAATTGTTTTTCCCATAGCAAATTGTGTGCGATTTTTCAAGAGTCGAAGAAGCAAAAAAGTTTGAAACATTAGAAGATCCAACAAATCAACAGAATTCTGATAGAGAAAGAAAGATAAAGAAGTGAACATCTGAAAATACACATTTCAAACAGAAAACGTATCTGTACGAGAAAGATTTTCAGAATATATTGAAGAAAATCCTGAACGTCATCTAAAAAGTCTATACAGGAAAGATTTTCAGAATATATTGAAGAAAATCCTGAAGGTTCTATACAGGAAAGATTTTCAGAATATATTGAAGAAAATTCTGAAGGTCATCTAAAAGAAAAGATTTTCAGAATACATTGAAGAAAATCCTGAAGGTCATCTAAAAGAAAGTGAACATTCGAAAAGACACGTTTCAAATAGAAAACATATCTATACCGGAAAGATTTTCAGAATACGAATTCTGAAGGTCATCTAAAAGGTTATAATTTAAGAGAAAGAGAAACTTCAGTACAACACCGTGAACTGCCCGAGCAACGCCGGGCATGGATCTGCTAGTTATTCTATATATTGTCAGTTAATAATAAATGAATGTAATAGTCCTTTATGGTTATGATAGACAGTTTCTTCATTTTTGGATAGTTTTGATATTTAAAAAAATATGGAATAATAATTTTGCAGTTGATTTCAGACATTTAACCTGTAGTATACTATTGATATGATATGCTATCATTGGCTTGTCCAATTTTTAAACTGCAATTTGGTCCTATCTTTTCATTTCATTAGTTTGCTTTTAGTATTTTCAAAAAGGAATGTAAGTTGTCTCTGATGATGGCCTTTTTTTTGTTTTGGGCTAAAATTTTTTATTTTTAAACTGTTTTTAAGAAAATTTTTTGATTGAATATTATTTTATAAATTTGGCTTTTTTTTTATATTTTTCCTCTATATTTTAAATTAATGTATTCAAATTGTTCCAATTATATGTTCAAATAAAGTTTAATTTCTGAAATTTTATGGAAAAATTAATTTTTTATAGGATGAAAAGTAAAATTAAAACATTAAAAAAATTATTGATAATACTACATTATTGGTTAATTCTGTTAAAAGAAATTATATTTCTTTATAATTATTCATTTTCTATTTTATATTCACTGCTGTTTTGGAAAAAGTGAGAGAATATGAATTTAAATACTAGTCCACTATTTGGGGGTGTAGCAACTTTGATATTTACATTAGCAACCATTCGTTTCTCGGGAAATTTCTCTCTAGCTTGCTCAACCTGAGGCTTGTAGTATTAGTTATATTGGTGGAATAAACCAATATAACCAATACCATCTGGATCCAAAACAGAAAAGTAAAGAATATTATAGCTGTTTTTATATGAGAGGAAATGATTTTTGTCTGTCTGGTTTTATTGAAATAAATTTGAAAATTAAAAAAATAATACAAATAAAAATTATTCAAATGAAAGAAAAACAAATCAATAAATATATGTTATTAATTATAATGACAATATTTCAATAAAAAATATAGACTAAAATATTACTGTCTAATTATATTATATAACATCATTAATCAAGATGTACATATAGTATTTCTGCAAAGTCATAAAAATTAGCAATAAAGATCTAAATCTAACAGGAAGACTCTGCAAATCCAGAGTCTGGCTGGAACTCAGGTGTTTTTATTATTTCATAAAATAAATTTATCAATCAAATCAATCTATCTATAACTAACTAATGTCTATAAGACAAAAACAAACAACCAAAAAACTTACAGCTTAAAGTATCAAACAAATGTTGGAACTAAATAACGAAACAATTTACTGATTATAAACTTTTATTATAAATTCATAGTTAGATATTATATATTATGCTATGGCATGTATTCAGTGCTGCTAGATTAATATAAAACATTGTATATTCTATATAAAACATATCGTATAATAATTTAACATAATTTGGCAAAAATTTGGAAAGGTTTTAACATCTAAATTGATAAGCAATTTAAAAAAAATATTAAACTATTTGGGGGGCATAAATTGTGAAAATTGCCCTTTTTCTTTTAATTATTGTATAGTAGAGCCTCATTTAATATCAGGATTAAGTTCCTGAAAATAGTGATATTAATTGAAACGATGTTAAATGAAATCAAAAGCCCCATTGACTTAGCATATTAATTTTCTAAGGGATAGATTTCTAATTCAATTCCAGATCCTCTAATTGGAAAGCCAAAGTGTTTTCACTTTGTTGACTGAATGTACTATAGTACTTTATTATTCCTGATATTATTTCCTTTATTTATTATTATTATTATTATTATTATTATTATACAATTTAAGCCCCCAAATAGCAACCGAAACAATGTTAGAAACTAATATTAATGAATTGAATAAATTCTCAAAACAAGTAAAGTTAAATAATAATAATAATTTATTTGACTCAAAACACTTACAAGAAAAGTGTTAACCAAAGCTTTATTTAAGCAATAATAAAGGACAAAACAAGTTATCAATAAAACTTGTTTAATCAAACTTCAAATATTCAAAACAGTAATAAATATAATCTTAAATATTAATGAATTCTACTACCTCCACTCTCCAATACAAACTTAAGCAATAGTCAATCTTACAAGAAATTCAGAAATCACAAATCAGCTCCAATGCAATACAACACTTCACTGTGTCAGTTGACGTGCACATTTTTATCATTGTGACTTTTACAATCCCAAGCTTGTCTCATTTACATAAGTTATGGAACAAGTTCAAATTTCTTAATTTATAGAGAAACCAATTCATGTCATCCTCTTTACAAATTAATTATGACTTAATATAAAACATTGATAACAGATCATTCTTATATTCTCACATTGGATCAGTGGGATTTAGATTAAATAACGTCAAGAGCTGAGAGAGAGTTCCTCGAGAGACAGACTTTTGGCCCATAATATGTAATTTCTAACTGATGAGACGTAAAATGTGAAATTGAGTTAACTCTTAAACTAAACATAATACGTTAAATAATATTACAAATAATAAGAAATAATAAAGAGTATAATAAAATAATAATAATAGGATAGGTCAGGGTTAACTTCTTTACACTTCATTAGTACTTCATTTTTTATCAATTTGTTTTTGAAAATATGGTCTGAATTTCTTCATTCATGGCTTGTTTAATTCACAGGACCTGCTTCTAAACAAAAATAGCAAGTATTTATTGTATGGCTAAGATTTCATATAAAAAATTTATATGAAAAACAAATTTCATTAATATCATATAAGGAACAAAAAGATGTGAAAAAATAAAATTCAAAAAATTGTTTACACCATTAGAAAGAGAGGGAGGAACTTAATTAACTTTAAAAAATTTGAAACATTTTAATGAAAATTAAGCGAGATTTGAAAATTTTATTTTTTTTGAGAAAATAGGTCGGCTTAATTTATAAAATGGCTGGCTCGCACCAACATGCAGAATTTTGGTATTCTGGCATACAACAGGTTAAATTAGCATTCCAGTGATAGCATGTGTAGGGGTCGGCAAACCCCCTATGTGTCGTCTTTAAGACGAAGAATGTGATGACGCTGTTAAAATAACAGATGTATTTGATATCATTATTGTCTCTTTCGAGGTAATAAATTTAAGATAGTTTATTCAGATGCCTTTGTAAGTAAAGTCCAAGATTTGACATCTGAACTGTTTGAAACTATCTAGAAATGATGTAATGTAACCCCTGCCTGGGAAAGGTGAGGAAGAGGTTACAGGAATAACATAGCGAGGATATGTAACTCCTGCCTGGAAAGGTGAGGAAGAGGTTACAGGAATAATATAGCGAGGACGACGCAAGTCAACGCTTTTGGTTCTGTCTCTCACCTTGCTCGTCTGTTACTTCCAGCTCTGTGTGCAAGCAAATTCTCCGCTTCGCTGATTTATTTCCTACATAGTTTACTTCTTCAGGAGTATAATTCTTTGTTGTCCGAATAGGCTTTAGAGTAAGAAATTCGGTAACTGCATCTCCTGTACTATATGTGTTTCCCAGAGACTAAAGACTGTTCCTGTTAAATTTCGTCATCTCCAAAAGTCATCGAAATTGAAGTCCAGGTATCTATCTCTCATTGTCGGTTCATAACGTTTGTACATAGAAATCTCTCTTATGTTTTTTTTGTAACAATAAAGAAGCTGTTGAATTTAATTTCAATGTTGTTCTCCATTTCTCGCTGAGACGCCTCTGACAGTCATCCTTACTCGCGCGTCTGACCTGAGCCGCTCGTAGGTTGCAAGACCTGTTGCTTTCCGCTTTTCCGTTTCCTTCCGCCCGGAAATCCACAAATTGAATGGCTCCTCAATTTATTTTTTTATAGATAATTTATTATTTCTTTTATATACAGATTTTTTTTCAATCTGTATATATATATATATATATATATATACTTGTATATATATAGCTTAAATCAATTTGTTTAGCTATTGAACAAATGTTTTATTTTCTTAATTTTGCTATTATCATCATCAAAATTATGAAACATTATATTCAAAAATCTAAAAATACTAAATCTGAAATTTAATATTTCAATTTTATATGAATCAGCTCATTTAGGTTATATATATAGTAAACAGAAAAATACACATGCCTACTATTCTCTTATTCTGTATCTTAATCCCTCCAAACATTTTGAAAAAAGAAACAACATACTGTAAAATATATTTAATTTTTAATGTTTTTAAATACAAATAGCGTTTCTTATTTGAATATATAACCTAAGCTAAAATATAATAGAATATGTGTTAAGTTTACATATATGTTAAAGATTATAATGATTTATAAATAAAAATAATTAGGAATAACACAAGCACTGTAATTATTATTAAACTAATACTAACATAAAATAATGTTTTTGTCCATTGACACACTTCAGGTTCATTTATAGAGGATATAAAAATAATTTTTGTATACTCAATTTATTTGTATTTATTTTTCATTACATAAGTATATAATTCAGGATATTTATATCTTTAAATTTATTCATTTGATTAATTCAGATAGAAATAAATTTTTTGGTGAATGAAATCAGTATTCTTAAAGTGTTTTTATATCAAGAAAAAACTGAATTTCAATTTTCCAAAAAAAAAAAAATACATGACTGAAGAATGTTAGATATGACAACTAGATAAAAATCATTGTTAAATGCTCATTAAATACTCATGAAAATAGATCTTTTTCTTCAGATAGAAAATCAACAATTATTTAAATAATTTGATGCAAGTATTCAATAACACTAGTATTTTCATATTTCATATAATTACAAGGAATCACAAGCACTTTAAGCAGGAAAAATACGCTATTTTATTATTAGATATATAATATATATACTAATAGTAACCCACAGTAATGTTTTTGGCCTTGTATGGCCCTTCTCAGCCAGTTCTCTCAAACGAGCTTGCTAGTTTATGATTATTTCATATAATTATTCTATTTTCAGAATATTTACTATAATATAAAATAAATAATACAATCATAATAAATGGAAAGTACAATAAAATAAAGATCTAATATAATTAAAATCCATTAAACTAGGGGATTTACGCGATTCAAATCATCCTAATCTAGCCAAACTTCCCACCTTAGCCTAAATTTAAATTATTAATTATTAATCCGATAGATGGTGACACCGTGGCGTAATTAAAAATTAATTATTAATTTGGCAGTTAATTCTAAAATAAACCGCTGGGGGAAGTTTGGCTAGATTAGGAAGATCTAATATATTTTTGATTTAATAGAATATATTTATTATATATTATTAATATAAAAGCATATACAATTTTAAATATTCAAAAGAGAATTTATTAAATGATTTAATATTTTCTACTTGAATACTATTTATTTTGCTTAATCCAATTATATACAGCAGTCCTTGACTTATGATGAAAATCCATTCTTACAATAACTGCCATCAATGATTTTGCAATAATAACAGGCAAATCGACTAGATGGCCGAGTTGTTACAAGGATAAAAGTACTATCCGACCAGCTTAGCCGCGACCATTGATGCAAGTACGTGTGCGCTAACTGAACAAGTCCAGTGACAAAATAGGGATGACAGCTTCACACATGGATGTTTTCAAATGCAAGGTAACTGAAGTTGAATGGAAATTTATTGTAATGTCCAATGCTAAATGATTAGTTTCAATGTTGGAAATAGTATATTTAACAGAACTTTATATAATATTAATTCAATAATTCCCATCTATCATTATACTGACAGCGACTCTCCCTTTTGCATTTGGACTCATCCACCTTAGCTAGGCATGGCTTTTGTGGACAGACAATATGTTATATTTCCACCATGTAATATTCATATTTAATTTTAGATCTCATATTTTAGATTTTTTGGATTTCCAGGTTTGAATCATTCAACTCCAGCTTAAATACATGGAACCAAGAAATTCAGATTACCTATTTATGAAAAAATTTTGATGGATCTGGCCTGCACATCAATTCTTCTATTCTAAAGTCCATCTGGCTCTACCACAAATGTGAACAATTTATAGTTGGTGTGAAATGGATACCATTATGCAGTAATCAACCAATGATTGGAAAGTAGCATTAAAAACTAATTGCTTACATTTACTAGAAACTTAGTTAGATTAGTTTAAATTAAACGGTCAAATGATACTTTTGGCAGTGGCCACTTTTAGAGACTCTCACAGATTGTCCAACACTTAGAGTAGGATCATTGGAAGATTGAAGGATGAGGTTCAATGAAAATTGAACTTCAACCTTCAATCTTCCAATTCATCCATCAACATTCATCCAATCTTCCAATGTTTTTCAGACATGACCCTGTCCAGGCCAGGATCATTTCTGAAAAATAATATATGAGACCTGTAATTGAACCCAGATCCTTCAAGGCTGTTATAAATAACTGCTTTGCCATAAAGCTAAAAACCAGAAACTTGGAGACAGGAAAATAAAAACATTCCATCTTTAATCTCTGTAGGAAATAATTTTATTTTTTAAAATTATTTCCTGTTAAGAAGCTGTAAATGTAACAAGATTATTGCTAAAGAACAGGAGTTTTTAACAAACGATAATTCCATCTTTATTTTTATCTTGTGTTTTCTTTAATTCTTCTAATAAGCACAAAATATAAATTTTCTCATTTTAAAGAAAACACAATTACTGGTCAACATTACTGTACACTACAACTTTTTAGATGAAGACTGAATATTCTGAGTTCTGGTGCTTGGAAATCATAATTTCAATTTATAATATTACATCTATAGAAATTGGTGTTCTGAGTCATGATGGATTCAAATTATGAAAATTTTTAAATGCTGACTTATCATAAGTCAGAGATCCCACTGAATGTATATATATGTTATATACAGGGCTCGAAATAACAGTCACCAGCTCACCATTCGCGACTAAGAAATTGCAGCTTGCAAGTGTGATGAGATAACATTGGAAATGCTTTTAATATTTCCCACAATTTATTTTTCATGATTTTTCTATATAGTCTGGCTCTGATGAGAAAAATTCTGTAGTGCCTCTAGTTCACAAAAGAGGGAGTCACTTTTAAATGGTAATAGCTGATGGAAGAAAAATTGGTGAAAATAAAGTTTGCCTCTTTTGGTGATTGACCAATCATATAGCTAAACTAGTTTGATACGACAGTATTAAAAATACCAGCAGAATTTCGACACCTCTTTATATTATCCCCTAATTAAAGGCTCCTGAGTTCATTGGTGAAGGTCCCATGAGAAGAAAAAGCCCCGTTCTAAAGTTATGGGGCTTGAAATCACGTTTCCTTAATGATTTTCTGCAAAACTTTTTATAGATAATCAGATATTACAAAAGTTGCCTGTTTTGGTGATTGACCAATCATATAGCTCAACCAGTTCGATACGACAGCATTAAAAATCCCAGCGGAATTTCGATACCTCTTTATCTTACCCCCTAATTAAAGGCGCCTGAGTTCATTGGTGAAGGTCCCATGAGAGGCAAAAGTCCCATTCTCAAGTTATGGGGCTCAAAATCACGTTTCTTACGAATTTCTACAAAACTTTTATAGATAATCGGATATTTTAAACGATTTTAGACATATCTTATCATTCCAAATCGAATGCTATCAATTTAAATAGATTACAACTTACCTTTACGAAGTTACGTAATTTTTTTCGCTTATATATTTTAAACGATTTTAGACATATCTTATCATTCCAAATCGAATGCAATCAATTTAAATAGACTACAACTTACCTTTACGAAGTTACGTAATTTTTTTCGCTTATAACAACTACGACTTATCTTTACGAAGTTATATAATTTTTTTTGCTTACGACAATATATCCGTTCCGAAGCTTGGTAGAATTCTCGAATATTTAAATTTTTATTATTTTATATGTAAAACGTTCACTTTTCCACACTGAATAATAATAAATCAAATATAGAACTTTGAGGATCATCTTTGTCGGTCAGTCAAAAGGGTTAACTACGAACAATATCTCTTCATCGTTAAATTTCAAGTAAAATGTATATAGAATACCAAATTGTTAAAAGCATTATCCTAAGTGGATTTTATTTTTCCAAATAAAATTTCTGGATTTAAACTATTTCAGCTTTATTTTAATCAAATAACAGAATGCAGTACAGTACTCCACAGGTAAAAGCAGTTTTCTTTCAAACAAATCTCAAGTTCACACAACACATGTTTATTTTTCATATTTCATTGGTTCACAGGCTTTATGTCATGAATTGTTAAACCTTCATACTGTATATAATAATTAATTACAAAAAAACTAAGAACTTTCACAAGTTAAATAAGTTATTTAACCATCGGAAAACTTTGGGCTATGTATAAATAAACTTCCACTTGTATTAATGGTATAACAATAAATAAATAAGTCGAAAGTATTTCCATAATAAATTATCTCTCTCTTTTTTCCCACTTCGAAAAAAAGGCTTATTTATTTATTGTTATACTTTGGGTTATTCTATATAGATAAAGAAAAGGTCCTAGATATTAACTAGACAATACATTAATTAAGACAATTCATGAAGAAAAGCCTGTGAACCAATGAAATGTGAAAAATAAACATGTGTTGTGGGACTTGAGATTTGTTTGAAAGAAAACTGCTTTTAGTTGTGGAGTACTGCATTCTGTTTTGATTAAAATAAAGCTGAAATAGTTTAAATCCAGAATATCTTATTAGGAAAAGTAAAATCCACTTGGATAATGCTTTTAAAGATTTGACATTCTATATACATTTTACTTGAAGTTTAATGAAGTATATACATATATCCTTCATTAGGGATTGGGGATAGGGATAAGGAACATACTGTTTACATTTTACTTGAAGTTTAACGATGAATATATACTGTTTGTAGTTCTCTAACCCAATATATACATTTTACTTGAAGTTTAACAAAGTTTAACCCTTTTGACTGACTGACAAAGATGATCTTCAAAGTTCTATATTTGATTTATTATTCAATGCTGAAAAATGAATGAATGTAATCCAATTAATAAGATGTTTTACATACAAAGCAATGAAAAATTTAAATATTTGAGAATTCTACCAAGCTTCGGAATGGATATATCGTCGTAAATGCACCAACTTTGGAGCCCCATAACTTGAGAATGGGGCTTTTACTCCTCATGGGATGTTCACCAATGAACTCAGGAGCCTTTAATTAGGGGATAAGATAAAGAAGGGTCGAAATTCTGCTGGTATTTTTAATACTGTTGATACCCAGCGAGATTTGCAAGGTGCATGTTGATTCACTTGTTAACACAGGTAATTTTCGGAAAGTTATCGAATAGCCAAAAAAATTTTCCAAATAAATTAGTTTTTAATCTCCTACGTTTGTGTTTTAATTAATTTCAAGAATTTTTGGAAAGATAGAGAAAGAAGAAAAAAGAAGATCGTTTGCCATTCACATTGTTTGATGCTGATCATGTGTGGTTGTGGAGAATTTTGTGAACTTCTGAAATATTTTAGGGAATAGTTTAGTAACTATTTATTGAAATGACAGGTATTTATTTTGCTGCCTGAAATTAATGTTTGAATGTATATGTGACGTGATACTTTTGACATGGTCATTGTGAAGTGAAAAGCACAACTTGCATACCACGTCGCACTTCCCGAATCCTGTTGTGAAAAACATATTTGCTGGTGAATTTATGCAAGTGTGTTTTTCCTTTTTTGGGGAGGAGAGGGGTTGGCGATCAAAAATTTTTTTCGGTACCTATAATAATTAATAATAATAATAATAATGTTATTATAATATTATTCAATGAAAGTTTTTTTACCATCATGATGGTGTAAAATTATCAAAAATATCATAAATTTCCTAATCATTTAATTAATAAAATTCTGAAATTATTAAAACAATAATACATTTGAAATTTTACAAAGTCTTTTTTACTACTTATTTTTTTCCTACTTGGATACCAAAAAGTAATATGATAAATGTATATTACTCAAAATATATTAAAAATTATAAATTAATCAATTTTGTTTACAATTGATATTACATTAAATACTGATATAACATTAATTATATGCCCCATCTCTTGGCCATTTTGTTAAGTGCATACATCATCCATGGCTAATATAAAATCAAAATTTATGAAAATTCTGAATTTCTATTTGAAAATTTCAAATTATTTGCACTATAATTCATATATTTTAATATTTTTATAACTATAATAATGATTATTTTATATATATATACATAT